>JAWLRI010000331.1:879527-893768 GCA_034781795.1 Crypturellus tataupa
TCCAAATGCGCCTTAGCTCTCCTCGTCATAACTCTGCATTCCCTGACTACGCTCCTGTATTTTTCCCAGGGGGCTTGTCCTTTTTTCCACCGCCTTCTTCTGCTTAAGCATTACCACAAGCTCCTTGCTCATCCACACAGGTCTCCTGCCCCCTCTGCCTGATTTTTTACGTACAGGGATGCATTGCTGCTAGACGCTGAGGAAGTGACGCTTGAATACTAGCCAGCTCTCTTGGGCCCCCTTCCCTGCTAGAGCTCTAGCCCATGGGATTCTTCCAAGGAGGTCTCTGAAGAGACTAAAGTTGGCCCTCCTGAAGTCCATGGTTGCAAGGCTACTTACAGCCCTGCCTCCTCCTCGTCGGGTCCTGAACTGCACCAACTCATGGTCACTGCAGCCAAGGCTATCCCCCACCCTCACATCTCCTACAAATCCCTCTCTATTTTTTAACATGAGGTCCAGTAGCCCACCTCTCCTCGTTGGCTCCTCAACAACATGCATCAAAAAGTTATCATCGACGCTCTGCAGGAACTTACAGGACTGTTTGTGCCTGGCTGTGTTGTCCTTTGCCTGGCTGTGTTGTCCTTCACTTCACTGAAGTGAGTAAAGAGGGCATGTGTTTATACAGGAAGTTCACGTGTAAGACATTGCTTGCCCTTTGTGAACTAATGGTGGTGGTAGAGGGGCCCCTCTGAGATTGAGCTAGAGAAGCTGTATTATATTGTGGAGGTACAGAAAAACAGCGACAACTATTTCAGTTAGTAGTTTATTTCAACTTTTTGACAGTAACAGACAGCCTTTTACTCTCACTGTAATTGACTGAATAAGAGTGCAGTAATTTATGGCATGTTCCTCCCTTTGTGCTAGTCCTTCCATCTCAAATCAAGCTTCCTTCATTCAAGATCAGTAATTTTTTGTGACAAAAATGGTACCTGCTTCAGACCCAATGTAGGCTGAGCCTTAATAAGTTATTTCATAATTATGACAGTGCAAAAGAAAGAAAGAAACAAACAACAAAAAAGATATTTTTTGATTAGACAAGTGCATTTTAGGAACTTGACATTCTAAGGGTCGTGTGCATTTGAAGATTTGGAGGACGGTGGATTCTTTAAAGAAAAAAAAGTAGATCAAACAGTAACGTATTTATCAGGATGGATGCTCACAGAATGTGTTCCTAAGAAATACATTGAATTCTACTGAAAGTGGGATCTTTTTGTTTGCATCATTGTCATTATAGACAAAATTCAAATGATTCTTCAAGAATGAAATAGTGGTTTATAAAATAATTATTAATGGGAAATAGCAATAAGATACTATACTTCTTTAGAGCTTACTTCAAAGAGATTAAATGAGAAAGATTTACATTACATGCATAGAAAGGAAGGGATTTCAAACAATGCCACAAAGCAGATTTTTTTCTTTTATCTGGTGAATAAATATGTCAACCAAATAGAATAATTAATAAGTATACTAAATATGTTTAGATATTACAGTGCAATGTGTCTAAGTGGAAATCTGGTTTTAGGAAATACAAGATTTGTTTGCATGTACTGCTAAAATATTAGGTAATTCTTTATGAGAACAGGATATATTATTGGTTACAGTCAGGCGATGATTTATCAGAGACCCTAGGAAAAGAAGGTAACAAAAATATTCTGTTCGTAGACCAGTTCAGAAAGAAAATAATTGAACTCTGAGAAACCCAAAGTCAACTTTCCCCACTGTGGAAGTGGTAAAGGAGTGCATAACAGAAGTAAGTTACTCCCTTGCCAGCTGTTAAATTTGGTGGGTTAATGAAATATGTAGGAAGGGAGAAGAGGAGAATAAATTGCATTGCTACCCAGTTTCTGTTCCTACCTGTGTATTCCTCATTCATTTTAGGCAGGTTATGTGGTATAAACTAATCCCCTGAAGTGGGACTGAAAACCGATAAAAAGTAGTTAAAAGGCTGGAGAGGGATTTTGTTTTTTAAACAAATTATGCTTTTTCATCGCTTTTTGAATTAGGCAGAGTTTTATCGTGGGACTCAACCTTTTTGTTTCACTTCTTGAATGTGAATTGTTCCTTTTAATTGTTTTGTGTCTCTGTCTTCTGCCATAATGTACTACTTAATGAACTGGTGAAAGTTAACTGAAAATGAAAGTGTCAAAGAACAGTCAAATGAGAAAAAAAATTAATCTTCCCAATTTTTAATTATCTCTCTCAAGAGTTTAAAACACAAATATTTTTTTTTATTCCTCATTTTTCTAGTCTTTACAATACCTGATTATTAAAAAGAATAAAGGGTCTATTTAGCCTCTATAAATTAGTCTTTCAAGTATATACCACCAAATAAAATACAAAGATATCTTTGAAGAAACAGACCTGGTCTCTAAATAAAGCACAAGCAAAATCTAATCTTGCGTTATTTGCAAGCCTTTTTCTCTGACAGCTGTTCTACTCTGAAACTCATTGGAAAAGCAAAATGTATGGAAAGGCATGGTGAACTGCACAAAGCAGCTGCCAAAAGAAAAGCTTTGTGAAATGTGCCGAGAAAGATAGATTCCAAAGATAATTCTTTTCCTTTTTTATTACTAGGAAAAGAGAAAAAAAATCATATTTGGATATTTGTGTTTTACTCCTCAAGATATGATGTGTGTGTGTGTGAGAACTTCTGAGAGTGCTTGCTGGCTTTTGCTAAATCACCATCACATGCCTGCATCGTGAATAAGCTCGAACTTTAGGAGTCCTCCAAATTTATCATTTCATTTATCATTTATCATTTTAAAGACTGTTTCTTATCTTGTGTATTGATTTGGAAAATATCTAAAGTGACCTAGTTAAAGATATTGTTATTGAAACACTATTTTGAGAAGAAAAAGATCATTCTGAAGCTGTACAAGGAAATATTAAGTCATATTAAGTAGATACTATGTTTGGCCAAGGTAGATAAGCAAGTCAGTATTGGAATGTAGTAGATACAATAGAGAAAGGGCATTCAGGAATTAGGAATTACTAGGGAAGAAGAGGAGTCATGTGAATGATCAGAGAATTTTAAGGTTAAGGAATTTAACTCTGTTACTCTTTTTTATTTGTCCAAGGTTAATTTGGGTAGAAATGTAATCATAGTATGAAAGTACATACATGAGGAAAAGAGGTTTTTGATAATACATTGCTTTTTAATGGCATAAAAATGGTATAACAAAGTCAATTGACTAACAACCACTGCTATCTCAGGGTAAACTAGAACTAGTAGTCATTTTTTTTTTTTCCAGTGATGTTAATAAATCATGATGTGCATCCAGTGCTCAGTAAAACCTTTAAATCCAAAGAGCGTAGGTTTCTGGATGGTATGTTAAAAGATCAATGAAGAGAATGAAGAGTTTACTAGACTAACTTTTCATATTTTTCATGTTTACACATGAACTTAAAATTGATTTTAATAGTTCCTACTAGCCTTAAAATTTACAAATATTTTGAAAACAACTACCATAGTTCTCTATCCATTCTATAGTTCATACAATTTTATGTTGATCAAATTTATAAGGGCTAAAATTGAGAATAATTTGTCAGCACAGTTGTGAAGTAATAATCAAAAGGCTGATAGTATCTAGGAGGCTACAAACACAGGTTTGAAGAATTACTGTAGCACTTATAACATTTAACTGGATAACATTTACAGTTCTGTGAAAAAACAAATTTAGATGGGATATTTGAGCTAATGCTCAACTTTGGGCCTTGAGGACACAAATGGCAAAAGGCAAAAAAATAACCTGTGTTTAATTGATGATGAACTTATAAACATCTCTGTCTAGCCTCTGAAGTGCAAGGCAACAGGAGGAGAAATAAACCTCCTGGGGGGTTAAATTCAATCAGTATTAGGATTTTTGATATGATAAATTTCTAGGTATATGACAGAAGTACAAGGATGTCCCAGACAGGAAGGAGGTAATGGATATATTACCTACTAGCTAATTTTATGTTCCCTCTTTTGCCTTCTTTCTTTTTCAGATCCTTACAGTAAATATTAAGACAATGAAACACAAAGATGTATAAAAGACAAAACAGCTCCTACAGTTACACGTTGAAAATAATTCTCAAACTAATAATAGTCAAATCTTTGATAGGAAGGGATTTGATTGTATTTATAATTGAATGAATGCAAATTTAGTTCATTAAAAATAAACACAGAACATAGAACTTATGGTTTAAATATTAAATATTATATTGCTTTTTACTTCTAAGTAATTTCAGAGGTGGTAGCAGTCGATGTACAATAAATGTCCAATTAGAACACAGCACACACTGTTTTCATGTGGTAACCCAAGATTTCCCCAGGGAGAAGTCACAGAGAGTATTTCTGTTCTATAAAGTTTTTACCAATGTCACTATTTATTTTTTTAAACTATATAGTGGTGACATGAATAATTTTAAATCTGTTCCCTACATAAAGGAATAAAAACATAATAGTCCTGCAGGAAATAAAGTGTTTTTCTTTTCAGCCTCTGCTCCCAGATCGGTGATAAAATAATGGGAAGACCAAATTTTTAAAAGATAGATGTCCCCACAGTTGGCCAAATGTTCTACAGTCTGCCTAGTTCACTATGGCTGTCTTTAATGTATACATAAATTCAGAAATGAGTAGAGCAAGAACCTACATGCCCTTCTGGTTCTTACACCTAAAAAGTGAAATATGAAACATTTTTATGCACTTATTTGAACACAGTCTTTTATTTTCAACTAAACTAGTCAAAAATTTTCCTTCTTCTTCACTAATAACAATTTCACTGCAAATTTCTCTCTGTATCAGTAGTCTGGAGGCTATTTTTGGTTTCTTTTTATCACTTGTCCAAAATATTGAGAATATTTGTAAATATTACTGTATTTTCTTTCACACACTAAATATTTGTCGCTTGGCTTTTGTCTCTTAGCATAGTTTAAGATTCAACATACAAATTCAGAGAAGCAGTTAAGCATTTTAAGATACATTAATACTTCTGAAAATATGACACAGGTCTGTTATAATTTACACAAGCTCTCGCGGTGAAGGTGATATCCATACATTACAGTACAGAAGTGATCACAGTAACACCTTCACAGAGCTGAAAATAGAGCTCGGTCTCCTGAGCTCTAACCCCGCTATTCTTCTGACAGAAGCTACTTCTGACTTGATGTTTGCACAGTTTATCATGCAATGCACTTTGTGGTTTTACGGTGGAAGAATTATAATTTAAACTGTTCTGCAAGTTTCAGAAGAATAGCTAAGGAGACTTTTGTTATAAGCATTGTATTTCCATTTTAAAAAAAAAAGCTAAAAAACAATAGGAAGTTATTAATTGAATTCAAGCTTTACACAGAATTATTTTCTCATGCAGAAATCAGTTTTGTATTTGTAAAATAAATAATTTCTTGTCAATATAATCATACAGTAAGGAACTCAGATTAGAATTTAGCATAAGGAAATAAGGCAATTCAATTTCTTTCCCCTCATAAGTGAAATCTTTGCACATCCTAAGGAAATTACATATCTTTGAAAGGATTGATTGAATGCTGTGTCACATTCCTAGCTTTGAACAGAAAGTTCTTATAAAATGCAAGAGGTCTAGAGGGAAATACTTTCCTTCTCTTTATATGCATATTCAGATGAAAGCAGAAAGAAAAGAAACGACAGGAGGCTGACATCAGTCATAACGAAGATACATTAGAAAGTCTGGTGAGAAATGGAGTGAGCCATTTTCCTTTAAAGCTTGTGCTACCAATTGTGCAATGAAAGAATCTTGCTATGTGTCTCCTCCATAGAGCTGTAGAAAAAACTCTGCTGTTCATGGACCTTAATTAATTGGCAGAATTACGTGTCCAGTAGAGTTTTAAAGAAGTCCTTTAACACTAAGGACTGGTCTATTCTCTCGCTAATCAAACCATGTTAAACTTGCGCAGAAATTTGTTGTATTTTCTTAATTTACAGTAAACATCAACACTTAAAAAAGAAAAAAATAGCTAAATACATTCAAGAGCCTACGAAGTGAGAAAATAGGGGTTTATTTCCATCTCTTATTGACAAGCTTTTCACAAAAATATATGAAGTAAAATATGTGATAATGCTCCCTGGATTGAACAGGAATTAATATCAGCTTTATTTCATCTTTATTGGAGATGATAGATAGTTTTCTATGGGATTTCCTAGGCCTGGGAATTCTGATTCCAGATGAAGATCAGTCTGATGTATTTTGAACCATGAGAAATTTTAGCTGAAGCGAGGTAGAGCTTATAGTTTTATTTTACTGTTAAGGAACTATGCTAGTTTCCTAAAGACAAAAGGAGATGGTGCAGACATAAAAATAAACAACAACAAAAAAGAAAGGTTCAGAAAATTGTTTCTCTTCCTGTCGCAGTCTCCCACTTTAAACTCTGCTATTGATGAGAGAGAGATGCATCAGTCACCCCAGCATGTGGTGAGCTTGTACCTGTGTCTGGATTTTCTATTTAAGTCATTGCTTCCAGCAGTACTTTTATGGCTGTGGCCTCATTGCTGTGTCAAGAGCAGAAGAAGCCCTCAGTTCTGACTAAACCAGGTGACAAAAATGATGCAAAAATGAAACAAAATAAACTAAGGGGTCAGTAAGCAGGGAACAAGCTACAGTGTAAACCTTATTGAGGTGGCAGGCATACTTGAAGTCAGACTGGTAGACGTAGATACCAGGCAAAGATATATATATATATATATGTATATATATATATATATTTTTTTTTTTCAATAGGTGTCTTTTTTTTTTTTTTTTAATATCCACTGACTAGGAGGCTCAGTGCATTTTGCCTCTGTTGTTAAAAAAGTAAATACATTGTAATATATTGAGATTTAAATTGATCAATGTACTTTGACTTGTGCCAAAATATTCAAATTAAGTCACATACTACTACTTTTTTTTTTTTTTTGTCATCTCTTGGTCTAGTGATTTGACTTTGTATATATTTTGCAAGTCCATTGCAGTGTAAATCTGCAACAGTATCTAGAATTATACCATATATTAACTTTTCATTATTCTTCTGTACTTTTCACTGTAGATGCTCTGAAGATCAGAGATATGACAGACATGTCAGAATTATCTTCCTTTTTGGAGAAGGCGGATGATCACGTTTAGGAAGTTGGTGATTATGGAAGGGTTCTCACTCACTGATGGGACTGGAAAAGTGATGCGTGCTGGAGGCCTGGATGCCCTAGCTGGAGTCACATCGAGGGCTTTGCAGGACGGCTGCTGGCAATGGCTCAGGGATCTGCTGCTGTCAAGGCAAGAAGACTGTTTCACTGGAAGGTGAGTTCCATTGTGGCTGTTTAGTTACTCTAGGCTTTGGTCGTTCACTCTAAGGGCTCTGTTCTGCTCTAGGGGCCCTGTGGGGCCCATTTCTCTTTGCATTTTTTTATCTTTGAAATTTCAACAAGCAAATGCTACATTGCAAAACCATAAGGAATTAGAAGGATTTCATGTGTTTCTCTACTGAAAGAGTTGATTTAGTTTAATTTTGTCTTGCTTTTTCTTTTAGTTCGTTTTGTTTCAGTATAGTTTAGTCTGGTTTAGAGATTTTCTTGCTCAATACAAAGTGTTTTTCAAAATTCAAAAATCAAAATGCAAATTCATCTCTTGATGATGCAGGATGAACAAATAACTTTTTATTTTCTTAATCATCCATATTAATAGCATTCATTTGACATATACATAATGGCATGTATCACAGTATGTGAAAATACTTGACAAACCTTTTATTGAGCCTCTTAACTCTTGGGAGGATTAAATCTGTCTTTCAGATAAATGTACTAATAACAAAAATGTGAGAAATAATAATTTTTACTTCCTTGCAAGCTATGCTCGGGATTCTGAACTCCGTTTGACAAAACAAAGTGCATCTGATGGTCCTTGTTTACAGACACCTGAAATAGGAACATCTTGGCATTGTGGTAATACAGAGATCTGAGTAGATGATATGTTTTGTATGACAAAAAAGAATTGATTCACTGTGTGACCTATTTAGAGAATGTGCTATGTGGAAGGACAAAGGGTAGGTATAGGGGTTTATGGGCATATAAGCTGCTGATGTGAGAATGGGAGTTGACCAGACTGTTAGTTCTCATAGAGAAATTCTTCCATATTGCTGTAGAATAACTGAACTGAGGGGAAATTTGAATGCTTTAGTTACTATGAGATGGATTGTGTGAGTCAGATTTTGAAAAATATGATTGTCTATTGGTTTGGGTTCCTTAGCACCTACCTTTGCTTATCTCTAGGCTTTGCAGCCTGTTGGGTATTTGGTTGCTGTTATGACTATAGCAATACGACGCTGGAGCAGGTTAATTATTTTTCAATAGGTCACTGAGCAGGTATGAATGTGGAAAGGGTTTGAATCGCTCTTCTGAGTTATAATTTCCATGAATATATGATGTAACCATCTGTAAGTCCCTACAGTTCTTCATACTGGCTGCAAAACTGAAATCACTTGTCAGAGAAGGGAGTCAGGTTGCCTAAACTACAGGAGGAATAGAGAAAAAGAGAGCAGGGAACCTGCACCCGCTCTAGTTCACTTAGTTAGACAGAGAAGTGAACAAGATTTGTGAGAAACTGAAGGAAACATTCAAAGGACAAGTTCTGGTCTAATGAATTACTTGGATATTTACTTGTAACAGAGTAGATGTAGAAAAGAAAATTCAAATATATATGCAAGATAGGAAATAGCAGACTTAACATAAAGAAGGTTCTGAAAGGCTACTGCACCAGAAATGAACACAGATTTATGATGTGGCATATCTCATTTACAGCTACATTTAACAGGAATGTTAGTTTAATTAATTGGCAATATTATTCCAATCTACTTCAGACTTATAACAATAAATGTATGAAATACTTACATTTTAGGTGAATTTTAAGAAAGAGATGGACTAAAAATTTTAAAAAGCTTCCTAGCTTTTGGTGTTCTTTCTTTCTTTCTGGAAGGGTTTAACTCTTTCCATATATGGTTATATCTGAGCACTGGTGAGACTTGTTACCAGGATAGATATTTCCCTTTAGTACCTTTAATTGGACACATCATCAGTGTTGCAGGCAGCTATCAGGCATAAAGCAAAATTAACCAGAGACCTCAGGAAACGTGACTTTTCTTGGGAATTTAAAAGACTTGGGAAGAGAAAGGAGGAGCCCAAGTCTTCTTACATGCAAATGCTTACTTCAGGTTCCACAAGGCTTAAAACAAGAGAAAAATTGGCTTAATTGGTAGGGAAAATTATTTATATTACATATCAGGGAAAACTTTTTAACACATAGAGCAATTAAGCAGCAAGAAATAACTTCCTGAGAGAGATCATGAAACCTCGTTCAATAGAAACTTTTAAAAACAAACATCTATCAGGCATAGTCTGAGTCTAGCTTAGACTTGCCTGAGTGCAGAAGGATGAGTGAAGTAACATCTCCGGATCACTTCCAGCCTTGTCTCTTATCTGTTATTCTAGGACATTGTGGAGGATTTTTCTCCCTGACTGTATATACAAAAACATCCATGTGCCCCTTCCTTGTAATCAAAACATCTGTTAAACTAAGCAAGGCTCAACTCATATTCAATATATAATTAATACCAGCAATGTGCCAGTTGCTTTTATTAAAAACTTTTCTTAAAAATAGTTTCTATAATTTATCATTTACTTTTTTTGATATTTTAGTTTATCAATTCACTAATGAGATATTAATTGGTTTATACATTATCCATTGAATTAATAATCACATGTTGCCCTTTGGCAAGCGTTTCATATCAAGAAGTTATCCTCAAACAGTTTTACCGTCATCCTGACCCAATTATTTTGATTCTTCACTGTCTTCAGTTAGCAGTTACATAAATAGGATTTTCATACAACTGTAATCCATTGATATCGTAACACAAAAATAATTCATTTGTAATACAAAAATAATTCATTTGACATTCATTGTACATGGCTTAATGTCTAATAGTTATATGCCTATCATACTTTGAATTTGCTACTGTATGATTGCTGTTAGGTTTCATTGCCCTCTATCTACAGAGATAGAATTTGTGATACCTCCTGAATTAGGCACTCTGGGATTCATTTTTCCTTGCTTCACAGGCTGCTCATATTGTACTTGATCAAAAGAAAGGTTTGTACCTTTGTATATATGCAGAAAGTACCATGTTTAAATGCTGCTTACTGAGTCCCACAATTTACATGAGTTATTTTCAATAAAACATTATTGAGAAAGTAATATGTGAGGTAGTCACGTATCATTAATACTTTCTACAGAGTAATGTTGCTCTGAAAACATCCTAGAAAATGCTTCACCATTTGCATGTCTCAGAAAGACATTCATTCCTGAGAGAAAAGTTACTCAGCTTTCAGTATGTTTGATCATACAGATCATTCAATTTGTAAGTGCATTGCCTTGCCAATGGGATGGTTAGGCATGCTAAGAGAGAAAAGGAATGAGAGAGAAAAATAAAACTTAAAGGAAGCAAGAAAAGAGAATAAAAGAAAGAAAAAGGAAATAAAAAAGGAAAGGTAAGTGGAAGGAAAGAAAAGGGAAAGGGGAGGAAAAGGGAAGGGAAAAAAAAGAGAAGGGAAGCTTCTTCCTAATCCCACAAAAATATAGGACTACTATAAATCAGATTTTTATCACAAGAAAGTCTTAAAGTCTTACTGTGTACTTATAATATATTAATTAATTAGTCAGATTTACTAATGATTTCCAAGGGATTAAACCCAGTGAGCAGTAAGCTATTGTGTAAATGCATTTCTAATCGAAAAAGATTAGTAGCTCTTTATACAGTTACTGTATGTATCTAGTATGATATTTACATTATATCTCATATAGTATTTGTAAAACAACAATAAAAAATGAAATAGATACGTCCTTTCAATTGTTGGATAAGCTTTATGAAAATGCTGTAGTTTCTATTTGCCAAGCTCAACAAATTGTTTGCTCTAGTATTTACCTTTTCCTATCCTCATTGAACACTTTGCATAGAGAACTCCAAAAAGTCTTTCAAAAAGTAATTTTAAAAGACTGTAGCTTCTAGAAATAAGCAATGGAAGAAAAGAACAAAATCACACTTTACTACTTCAGTAATTTCTTGCAAGTCATTTCTCACTAAGTTTTGAAATTGTTTAGTATTGTTTTTCCCAGAAGAGCAAGAAAGAGCCATTCATGTGTCCTTCCCAAGCTGAACAGCAATCCTTATTCTGATAGATGGGAGAGCTCTTAGTGAATATGTATGCCTTGTCCAAAACAACTTGGTTACTACTCCTACAATTAGTTTTTGATCTGCTCTCTTGTGTGCACAAAGACACTCGAACTATCTGCACTGGTCTCTGTCCACTTGTTCTATTTCTGCTTATATCTGACTCAGAAACTGCGTCGCAGTGTTGGCAGTCACTTGCCATTTTGCACTCTCATGGCATCCTGAAAGTTTATGTTCTGTGATGATCTTTAGCTGCTGCTAATATTAGGACTACCAGAGCAGAATGTAGCTTCACTCGTAGTGAATTTGTTCTCTAGATCCGTTCTGCCAAATGGCAGTCAGTATGTGCTTAACCAGATGATCTGCCTGAAAAATATTTGTGGTGTTTCCTGAGATAGTCTTTTCATTGAAGGACCTGCAAATAAATGAAGAATGTATACCTTCACAAGGAAGGAAATACCCTGGAGACTTTCTTCCTGTGCGTTTTCCTAGATTTCCTAGAAATTAAAAAAAAAATCTCCTGTTATAATTATTCACCTTTTTGTAATTTGTCATTTTCATGTAGCATTATAGATCAGCATTTGCTGTGAGACTGAAATAGATTTTATAAAAATTCAGAAGACTTTATTTTTTATTGTTTATTAGTATTTAGCCCTGGTGATGAACACCTAAGCTAAAGCCCACCCAGTGTAGAATGTCTTGATTATATGGAGCAATTGGAGAACGGCACAGAGATTTCTCAGTTAAACTGTTTTTGCGAAGTAACTAATAGAAGTCACATAAGCAAATTCAGTCTATGTAAAATATCTTGGTGCTACAAACAGACTTTTTAATTTCTGCCTCAATCTTAAATAGAGATTCCAATGTATTAAGTGATCAGCCAAGTCTTAATCTTCCCTTCTCCATCTAAGAATAAAAACTACATTTTTTTTTCCTATTTAGAAGACTAGAAGTGAAACAATTATTGAAACAAAATGATAAATCATACTAACTTTTTTAAAAATATGGCTAAAATTCTCTTAACATTAGTTGTATTTAATAACTTCAAAAGATAAGCTATTGACAGCAAATGAGAATGTTTTGTTATATAGTCATCTCAACATATTTTTATCAAAATTATTTAATGAAAGATTCCATAACCTTCATTGTACCCTATATTAGTATGCTTTATGTTGATCATTAGTTATAAGCAGCTGAAAGTTTGCTTTAATGAAGATCTCTATATCGAATAGAAGTATTTCATGTAAATACAGAAATATTAGTTATATTTTAAAAGTATATCCTGCTATATAATTGTTGCAGAAAGAATAGACATCATTGTTTGGTTAGAAAATGCAAGTTTGGTATTTATTACACTTTATGCCTTAAAAAAATGTCTTTGAATTTCACTTTCAGTTCAAAGAAATGGATTTCTAAGCTTTTCCATCTGGAAACAGCTTGCTTCATATGATCAAAAAGACATATTTATATACTTTGATTAAGCAGTCCTTTCAAACAGCAATATGAGTGATCATTTAAGAACTGGAAACAAGTTAGGTTTTGCATAGGAAAATATTCTTCTATGGAGGAAATGAAATTAAAGAAAACCTTAATCACTTGAAAGACATATGGAAGGGTTTTTTGCACTGTACTTTTTGCACTTCTGGTGCTAAATAAAAGCTGTTGAGTATGGATCTTTTGATAAAATGCATGAGAATTTAAATTTCAAGTATCAATAAACTATGAATGATTAATGGTAGAAGAAAGTTGGATGTTCAAAAATAAATGAACAGGTCTGTTTCATAGGAGATGAAGTAAATATGAATAAGGTCATTAATAAAAAGTTTCTAAAAGTAGTACAGGACAAATTTTGCCTTTGGAAGCATAAGGAGGGCTCCTGATGAGCTCAGTGATGCATGTGAGGGCAAAATTTGACTTAATGTGCCTGCAATGTAAAGAAATAAAGCTTAAGAAAGAAAGAGCATTAACTTTGCTAACCTACAAGACTGTCACATTGCTCACCTTTTTTATTCATGATGAGCAAGCTCCCAGAAGAAAAAAATCTTTTTCTACTTTGTCCTACTTATTTCAATGAGACTCTTCATTCTTATTTTGTTCAGGAATCAAGTTCAAACCCATCTGTTTGGTGAAATATATAGTTGAGATCTTTTTTTTTTTTTTTTTTTTTGACAAGCCCTCTAACTTGAAGAAATTTGTTTGTATCTAGCTGTCTAGCTACAAGCTTATTAATGAAAGAAATGGAGTGATTTTTCCATTTGTTTGGAGCTCATGAGCCTAGAATAAGAAATTTTATAAGAATAAAGTAAGAAAAGGTTTTTAAAAAAGATGGGAAACTATCTCTTATTTGAATCATATTTTTATAATCTGAGCTGCTCCATGATTTGCAAAAAGTGTCTAGTTAACAGGAAGTAAGAAAATGTACTGCAAAGAATTGCGATTATTTGAAATACTTTATTGCAATATAGATTGCAATCTGATTCTCCCCAATACAAGAAGGACACAGAGCTTCTAGAGAGGGTCCAGCATAGAACCACAAAGATAGTTAAGGGCCTGGAGCATCTATCACGTGAGGAAAGACTAAGTGAGCTGGACCTGTTTAGTCTGGAGAAAAGAAGGCTGAGAGGAGATTTGATGTTCAAGTACCTGATGGGTAATTGTAGGGAGAATGGTGCCAGGCTCTTCTCTGTGATGGTCGGTGACAGGACGAGGGGTAACGGGGTAAGTTGAAACACAGGAAGTTCCACCTCCATCTGAGGAAGAACTTCTTTCCTGTGAGGGTGACAGAGCCCTGGAGGGGCTGTGAGGCAGTCCTGTGAGGCTGCCCAGAGAGGCTGTGGAGGCTCCTTCTCTGGAGATCTTCCAAACTCGCCTGGATACCACCCTGTGCCATGTGCTCTGGGATAGGGGCGTCTCTGCAATAGCTTGGAGGTGCCTCAGTCAGCTGGGATCTGGGAAAGCATTTCACACAGCAGAGGGACCCAGGTCTGCTCATCTGCATTTATCTTCGGTAGCACAGTTAAATTCAAAAGGCAGGAA
>JAWLRI010000331.1:893868-914199 GCA_034781795.1 Crypturellus tataupa
ATGACCATAAACCTAACATCAAAAGTTCCACAGAAACTTAAGGAAAAATTTTCTGACAATGAGAGTGACAGAGCACTAGAACAGGCTGCCCAGAGAGGTTGTGGAGTCTCCTTCTCTGGAGATCTTCCAAACTCACCTGGATACCACCCTGTGCCATGTGCTCTGGGTGTCCCTGCTGGAGCAGGGGCGTTGGACTAGATGACCTCTACAGGTCCCTTCCAACTCAACCAGTGTGTGATTCATACTATGTAGGTTAAATCTTTTTAGCAATGCCTTATTTTTTTTCAGTTTTCAGGTAGGCTATTTCTTTTAAACCCAGAAGCATCCTTTCCACCTCTAATATTCATACTCATTTTTTTTCCTCCTCTTTCCTCGACAGCGTCTTTCCATCTGATACTTTTATGTATAGAGGACTCTTATCTCCCAGTGTCTTCTCCATCTTCCAACCTGTAATGTAGCATCAGCCTTTTGGAAAAGGAAATGTTTCAGTTTCCGTTGAATGTTGTTGTCACTGAGATGGAATAAATCCCAGTGTAGGTGCTTAGCTCATCATTGTAGTGCTAGAACTCCCATGTACAGCTGGGGAAATTATTTTGGTAAACAGAAAATCTATCTCAAGAACTGTTTCATTCTGTCCCAAACCTGTTTATTAAATTTTATCCTTTCTAAAGTTCTGCTAGGAAGAGGTTTTCATGATTTAGGAAAACTGCAAAAATCTTGAAAGTACTTCTAGAAAATCTAGAGGTGATACAGAGTTCAATTAAATTTCTAAGATTAAATTTCTAAGATTTTTTTTCTGACACTGAGTTATCTTATATTCACCGAAACACCAATAACTTGACTGCAAAAACTGTTCAAGAATGAGGAGAGTTTTCTTCTGTTCACTGTAAGTGGAGTTTCACTTTTCTAGGAGAAATTAAATATATTAGACCAATGAGACACCGAGAGATGGTAAGAAATACTAAGTGAAGTATTTCAATAATTTACAAATAGTGGATGTTCTTGCTTCACTTGTATGCTGTAGCTTTATTTACAAACGCTTCTTGGCAAAACATTCATATTTTTGATAGGATGTCTGCTTCTTTTATTCTCACCATTGGAAAATAAAGAAAATCAGATCTGCATAAAAACGTTAATATGATTTTTAAAAAGAAAATATTATTTGGGAAGAGTTATAGACCTTCCTTTCTGTTCAAGCTGAAGTCTGCGATGGGGAACCGGTAAGGTTAGCAACATTGGAGTTAAGAACTCACAGATTCTAAACTTGTCACCTTTCATGAATACGTAATATGATATGAAATTTAATTACCTGTTTCCTCTCATTTTCTGAGTTACCTAAACATCATGAGAGAGTGGTGAGACCTCCTCAGATAGGGGCGTCTCTGAAATTGCTTGGAGGTGCCTCAGTCAGCTGGGATCTGGGAAAGCGTTTCACACAGCAGAGGGACCCAGGTCTGCTCATCTGCATTTATCTTCGGTAGCACAGTTAAATTCAAAAGGCAGGAAAAATAACCAGCGCTCTGAATCTGTAACAGCATTTCAAAATCTGCGATGCTTCTTATGTATGCACATACAACAAAAGAGTGGAGCTGGGAAGGAGGCTGAATACATTGGGGGTATCATTTAGGGTCTTGAAGAGCTCAGTAAAGAAAAGGGGGAGATAGCAGAGGCAGGGAAAAAAATAATAAAATGAATACTTCACATGCAGATCATAGGTATTTATGATAAAGTGCATCATAGATATTTATAAGTAGAGTTGCCAGGACCCTGAATTTTATTTTTTAAGCTTTCTAACGTCTTTGGACTTTAAGCTTTCTACTACTTTCCATGCTACTAACACCTAATGATATTTGTCGGTGGTGATAACATATGCTGAATACGTTGCACTGGTGAGTGTGGTGGTGTTTTATTACATCTTATGACCATAAGATTTCATACTGATGGCATAAAAATTGAACCAAATTAAGTTCATGTTGAGCAGATTATAAATGTTACCCAGGTAATTTGAGCTTTGCAGTTGTCATCAAGAATTCTTTATGTAGTATTTCATGTACTGCTTCTGGTTTAAGACAGATTATGTGTTATTTCTTTGACATCTTCTTGCCTCACTTCCAGACTAGAGCTGATTTTATTTTTTAGTCATTTGTTTCCTTTTTCATTACAACATTGTTCATTAGTGGTTTAAGATGAGAGGATTTCAGCAAAGTCCTTGCTCTTTTTTTTCTGTCTTTTGAATGCTGCATAAGTGACATGCAAGCAAATAAAGTTTGCAATTATATTAGCAGTGTGGACGATTGGTTGAGATTTAGTGAAATCAAATTTTATTTTTTAATGTCTAAAATATGCATGACCATTTCAGTGATTCAATCGAGCTTTAGATCATGGATGTAGATTTAATAAAGTAAAATGATGACCACATAGAAGGACATTTTATTTTATTGATGAAGCAGATGCAATAACTTGTGCAATGCTGCACATATTACCATTTTTATTTCTATTGATTTCATCTCTTCATATTAAAAATGTCACATGAATGTTAATTCCTTATTCTACTTAAATGTGACAAAACCAAAGAAGACTTTACTGCAAATAGAATAGATGCAAACATTAGAAGTGGCAAAAAAAGATAACATTTTATATTTAAAAGAAATCACAATTATTTAGATGGAATAGCAGTTAAAATACTTACCTTGTTATTTATTTATTTTCTTTTAATATTTTGTGGAGTCATACCTTCTTTACATTAGAATGTGCTTACTTTTAAATAATTACAGCTTCTTAACAAATTGCACCATTAAAAAGTATGTTGTAAATTTGTGCTCTCAGGACAAAATAATATGTTCCCAGGATAATTCATTTCTCCTAAAAATACAAATTTTGAGTAAAAATGAAATTAATAGATGTGATGAAATCTAAGCTTCTTAACACATAATTAAATGTGATTAAGCAAATCCAAAATATCAAACTATAAAGGAAAAGTCTGTTTCATAAGAGGGGAAATCTATTTCATAATACATATTATGCGTTATCTATTACTGCTAGTTTTATTGCTGAAAGAAAAACAAAATATAGGTGTGTTTTTTCCCTGCAGTTTGGGGCATCTTCTGCCTTCTTAGGTGATACTTAAGTAGTACCTCACTCAAATTATGAAATTGATGTGGCAATTCATATTGTGGAAAAAAGAATCCCCAACAGATAGCTTAAGGGAATGCTCATAGATTAAGGGACAATTAAGTTCTTGGTTAAAGACCAGCACGAACTGGCATAAGTAAAACATTCTGCCACCTGGTAATTTTTCTTTATTAAATGACTATAATGGACTCAATCCAATTCTCGATGGAAAAATGTCCATATCACAGATATCACCATAGGTGTAATCATCTTTGGCTTGTTTTTTGACAGTTCAGATGAGAAGTTAATTGACATATGAACTATTCCTCTGCCCAGAGAGATATTCCCTTAATGTCAGAGTTTAATAATGTTGCCAGAAAGTTGGGTGACTCTCTTCATTGGTCTACTGACAAGCTCTACCTCTGTCCATAGCATAAAAAGAAGCAGTCTGCTCTCTCCATGCCTAGGAGTCTGAAATCATTCAGTAGTCACTATGTGCACATAAGAATGGAAACAACCCTTCCTCAATCTTTCTATCTAAGCAGTAGTTGGAATGCGCAGCCCAGAATTCCTCATACCCAAATGCAGAACTTCAGCTGTTTCATAATTAGAACCTATGTTTTTCTAAATTTAAATTGGAAATTTATTGGATGAAATCAGGTGTTTGGAGTACACTATATGGGATAAATACATAATACATCAAGTATACAACTATATTGTCTTTGTTGCAAAATACCTGTGACAGAAGGAATAGCAAAGCCACTTCTCCTTAAAACAAGGCAAAAGGATGCTTCTTGAAAATCTCATCTGCAGAGGTTAAGTTTACTTATGTAAGCCATAAAGTCAAACTGTGAAAAGATAAGACGGTTGGCCAGCCACCATTTGGACGTAAAGATTAGAAATAAGGAAAAATTCACATTAACTCCTATGTGAATAAAATACATCTATTTCTGGAAAAGAAAGGGCGAAAGATGAAGATAACAAGCAAACAAAAAGACACAAGTTTGTTTCCCGTAGGGATTTTGTTTCTTGAATTCCCTAAGGGCCACTTACCCTTTTCTTCTCATAAAGAATACATGCATTCTATTCAGATGTGTAAGACAGTACTAGGTTTAGGTTATAATATTAGGTTTTTTAGATTTTCTTGTTTTGCCGTAGTGAATGTTGTGGTTTTGGCTCAATATATATATATCATTGAGTCACAAATTATTGAATGGAAATAATCATGCTCATGAAATTTGAGCTCCTAAATATCACGGACCTTAGGATTCCTTTGTATGTTTTATATTTCAAGTAGATTTTTTAGAGGAAAAGTCAAGTTTGTATTATGAAGGAAAAAAAAATATCCCACAATGGAAATTATAGTGTAGCCCTGGAGAAACAGCTCGAATGTGTGTTTATATTAGAGCTTGTGTGATTAAGTTGTGGACTCATGATGAAAAAATTGTTTAAAACAAAAATGTTCACTTCAATCTGAGAACAAGACATAAGGTGTTTCTCTATATCAAAGAAGAGTAGACTGGAAGCTGCTAGATATCTATAAACTGTATTTTAGTCCTTGGCTAAAGAATAACCCTTAGGGCTGATTTCAGCCTTACTATTACTGATCATCTAACAGCCTGATCATAGCAGCAGGTAGGAGGGTAAGATAAAGAAGATTTTCTATTGATCCTTCCTTGCCCTTTTGTCTTGTTCTTTCTTTCTGTCCTCCTTAGGATTCTTTCAATACTATTTTTGTTTCTACTGATTGTACGTTGTTTGGATTCGCTCTGAAGTCGTGATTGCGTTGCCCTCAGCACGCCCGCAGCTCGCACATAGCCCAGTGTGGGTGCTCACCAAAAAGAGGCCACTATGTCCCAGCTACACGTGCAGGAGGTACAGGGATCAATTCCACTAAGGCAAAGTACATTCTTTTTCTCAAGTACAATCTTTAAGAGATTCCAACTGAATGTGTCATGTTGCCTTAGCTGGATTCCTGGATTTTAGTCCTCTGTAAGTTTTCTTTCTCTGAAGAGAAAGTGTCTGACTAATAGATATCCAGGTGAAACTTACTGACTTAGAATAGATATGTATTCATAATGCTGTCATCAGCTGTTTTTTGTTTACAACTGCTAAATATTCATTCCGATAAATTTCAAAAGCATTCTGATATAAGGACAGAAAATTCAATTTAAGAATTGTTTAGGAGACAGTGCAGAGGAATGAAACGGGAAACAAAGCCAATAGCTAAAGGACGAAAATTGACTAGAGAAAATGTAATAGGAAAATCAAATGTAGGGCTAAAATTAAAAATGTGAAAGAATGATGAAATATGAAATAGCTCCAGACCTACGCTGCATCCTGGACCCAGGACTGCAGGGACTAGTGCAGAGCAGTCTAGTTTCAGCTATAGAAAAGAGCCTTTGGGGAAAATTCACACAGTCCTTGGTGCTGCAAGCAATGTCCCACACTACATTGAACAATTATAACAGCATACAGAACCAATATCCTAATTCTCTTTTCCTGTTCTCTTATCCCTTCGATTTATAAGAGACTATCAGATTTCAGTTCAGAAGTGCTGAATTAGGCTAAATTTACTCTGTAAATTCTTAGAACGGTACTTGTCAGTACACTAGAAAAACTGTTTTCTCAACTTAAAAAAAAAAAATTTTATTCCTATAAGTATTTCTGTGCAGAAATACAGAAATATGTATAACTTCCTGGTATAGTGCTCTTTTCACAGTTGTCTTGCAGGAAATTCTACCTGCCATATTGCCAAGAGGATATCTGGTGTTGTGTTAGGATCAGGCAAATTTTGAGAAAAAGGCTGGGAGAAGATCCAGGCTTACAAAATCAGCAGTGTGGCAAATGCAGAATTGTTGTTTATCAAATTACAAAATACCAGAACTAGAGGGCAATCACTGAAACTACAAGGAGATGTGTTTAAATTAGATGAAAGACAGGGTTTTTTTTACAATGAAGGTCATGAGCTCTAGGAATTTTTTGCCACAAAAGTTTGCAGAGCAAACACTACCAGTATGTTGACAACAGGATTAGACAGGGATAGCTGCTATAAGCAGGTAACAGGGGGAGTGGGCAGGCATGTATCTTTTTCGTTCCTAAGGGAATGTGAATGCTAGGGAATACAGGGATAATGGATCACACTGTCACGTGTCTTCTTCCCTAAAAAAAAACCCTCTTTTCCATCTTTGTAAGGCAGACCAATGTTCTTAATCTCTCTTTGGCTTTACACTTACTTTAAAAAAAGCACAAATTTATAGTATGTAAGAAACTTCAATAAAACAAGTGTCCTACCTTATGAGACTTGCAACATATTATATTAATACATATTAAAAGATGGCTTCTAGCTGACAAATTTCAGACTCACTGAAGGAAGAATATGCTTATGTGAAAAAATTACTGAAGCTTCATCTGTTTCAGAATGAAAACTCAGTGTTTTTCGAAGATCCCAAAACTCTTTTGTACTATTTCCATTTTTCTGCTTGAATCTAGCTGGGACACCAGCTGGAAGTGCCAAAAGACCAACACAGGCTTCCCCTGAAGAAAAGAAATAGAATATCCTCAGTGATCTGGCATATTCAGAAACTGCAGAAAAGACAAATGAATTTTGATTTTGTTTGGTGAGAAATCCAAGTATTTTGACAAAGAAAATATTTGTCTTTCTAACCAAACAAAATCAAAATTCAACTGTGAAATTATTGAACTTTTTAATTATATAAACTGTAGCCAAAAAAGAAAGTATTCAGAGGTCTTTCCTCAATGTTCTCTGAATTACTGGAAATGACAGGAATGAGAAACAGAACTAGCAAATAACAGTATTAAGTTTTCAACTAACATGATAAAATATTTAGCTAATTCAGTTTTCCTTCATTTTATATTACGTGTGGTCTAGATTCTGTTATTTGCCTCTGTCATTGTCTAAAAACTTAGAGGTAATTTATAACTAAGTTTGTTTTATTTTGTTTTAACATTTCAATGTAGCATTAGAGAAGTACCTTCTACAGTCATATGAACTTCTCTGCCAACTGAGAATAGAATTACCATTACAGCAGTGCTGCAAACTTACCAAATCTCTGTCAGTATTATTTGTAGGAATGAAAATTGATTGCTCTACTTTATTTGGCCTATCTGCAGTATATGTGGATAGGATAGGTTATGTATCAGTATGGTAATTCAAGTTTTGAACATTATGTTCTGCTGCAGTGGTTTCAAAGGAAAGTAATCACAAATTATAAAAGTGCCCAGTGCTTTGTCCCACACAATAAAGTATTTAATTCTTGAGAACTTTCTGAGAATCTGAAGAAAAGATATAGGATATATATAAGATATATATATCCTTATATATATATATATATATATCCTTATATATATTTCTATATATCTTTATATATATAAGGTTATACTCTAACAATACATACAAATAGCTCTGTTGTGCTTACCACTAAAAATACTTCAAAAAATTGTTTGTAGATTAAAGAACATTTTGGGGGGCATTTTAATTATAAATTTCTAGAAGGAATAATTCAGACTTTTTTTTTAAGGAGAGAAAAAGGAAAGGATATAAAATACTTTTAGAAAGGATATAAAAATGCTTTCATCAGGCTACATCCTATCTTAGATTTGTTTTTCTAGAACTTTGATTGTAATATCACTGCTTGCATTCATTACTTGGTGAAATCTTTTTTTCATAGACAAGCGTTAATAACTTTCAGACAGAAGATACAAATATGCTACATTGTAAACTCTGCCTGGATTTAATATTTCAGGCTTATTAGGCAAGTTGTCCAGATGATGCCTCAAACTGTTGCATACTCACATGCTTTATCTTCTGATAGATTTATTGCAGTTTGTGTTACTCCAGCTGTAACCTGCACAATGTTCTAGTTTTGAATAAAGTATGTCACTGGGGATGAAAATATAGAAATATTCTCAACATGCTTTTCAGATAGTTTTTTTCCAGAAATTAAAATTTTCATTTGGAAACATCTTAGGAAATGCTATGATACTATGATGTTGCCAAACATCTTTCCATTAATATTTTCTAAATTTGTACAGAGCCTGCTTGTTTACATGCTTATTAAATTGTTTCTTATTCTAACACAATCTCTGGCAAACAATAAATTTCAGCAGCTTGCTGTCCTCTTAGAAAGCTGCAAATAAGTTCAATATATTGTTGCTTAATTTGGCACTGTATCATGATGTTTACATTAGCATGAATAATAGTAACAACATCTGACACAGATGCATGACACTGACTTCTGATAAGCAAAGTCTTGTCATGTCAATGATGCTAATGTAGCCATGCAAATTGAAGGAGTAAGTGTTGTAAATGATGTTGCCATTTTTACCAAGAGCAAGGAAAAATATTAGGTGCATTCTTCACTGTTTCTTTTGAAACATCAGGCTTTGGCCTTTACTCTGTAAAAATCTTCTCTTTACATGATTCTTCCTCTAAAGTGAGTTGGTTTGATTAAATGCTTTTATAAAGATTTTATCTTCTACTACTATAGATTACATAGCATACAAAGCTCTAAATGTGAATTCAAGGACATAGTTATAGCACTATATATTTATACAGAAGAACAAATACTACTTTTTATCCTTTATGGCAATTTTATATCTTAATGATAGAATTACTCAACAAAAATATATTTACACATAACACATGCATAGATACATGTAACAGCTATATATAACACGTAAGACTATAAAGATAGAATAAATACTATGTTCCGGGTTGAATACAAATAAAACAGTGTTTAGGGCATGATGAAGAAGCTCTGCTTTCCTATCATCCCTCTGAGAGCAGAAACAAATACTGAAGAAGACATCTTGAGACACAGCTTTTCCCAGGATGTCACTTGCATATTTAGCTTCTTAAATTATTGCAAAAAAATCTATTAATAGTAATTCTAAAGCAAAATATGAAAGAAAAAATATTCTGGAACCTACATAGTGATTTTCAACCCTTATTATCTCAAATATAGGACCTGCAAAGATAATGTTAAAAATTAATTTCTTTCATTCATGCTGTTTTATTTGCTTTTTTTTTCTGCTCTTAATTCAACACAACATTACTGATTCCATATTTATGATGTTATTAAAGTAAGTAATTTTCTATTTTATAGAGCAAAAGTCCAGCTCATGTTTTATCTCTTAACCTAATCTACCTTCTCATTAGAACTCAAATCATTAGATATTTTCTCTTCTCTGTAAACTTCAGTAATATCTTCGATCTGTGCAGTGATGCTGAAACCACTTGGGTCACCTTTGCCAAGGCCTTGCTCCCCTGGAATATACAGGCTTCCTCATGAAGGCCTGAAAAGTAATGCCAAAATGTTTAAATTAACTTACTGTTGTCAATTGCCTTCTTTGTAGTAGAGGATTCAAAAATGTAAATCCTTACTCCTAGGTATGTTTCTTGCCTCTATATGTAAGGTATAGGACAAATCAAGTGTATGTCTGATGATGTGTCTCCAGAGGCTTTTTCTTATTCACACTAGACATTTAAAGTGCCAGTGATATAAATAGAAGAATAATTAGATCTTAAAATATGCAGTACTGTTAGACAAGATGGTATAACTCTGATTTAACTAGATAAAATTTTAAATGTTTCTGTAATCCACTAGAGAACTCCAGTGAGAGTGATGTAAGAAAAATGCAAACTGCATTTTGCTACTACTTTTGTTTATCTTGGCATAATAGTGTTAATAATGTAAATGGTAAACAGAAGGAATAATTTTGTAAAATCTAAGTGAAAAGCAAAATATATTGAATGTATGAGGAAGCATTAAAATCATAAATCTGATTCTTAATGTGACAGGGCATTTACAATTATGTGATCATTTCTGCACAAACCTCATACTGTCTTGCTATTCTTCAACATATATTTTTAAGTAGAATGAAGAACTATTAGCGAAGGTGCAGTAAAATATGTACAATTAAATAAATGTGATTTATCCCTACTTGTGTTATCACCTTCTTCAGGCGTGAACCACTGGATCTTGCTTTGTCTTTTTCTGCTACATCAAAAAAAAAATCTATCATTCCTGCCTTTTTAATGTAGATATGCATGGACTACCATAAAATTATGTATGAAACTTGTCTTGAATAAGCAAATTGGAGCTATTTTCCAAAGCTGAACTGTCTGGTGATCTATTTACAAATTTTTGTCAGCCAGGAATACCTGAGCTCCGTCTCTGACCATTCCTCCTACCCGCTATTGTCTGCTGCTTTTTTGTTTACACATTAGAGGATTGTGGGTTTTGCTAAGCTACAGTTTCATGCTAGAAAATCACATTCAGTGGATTGTGATTTCCTCTTCTTCTCACCCCCCATGTGCTCAGAAGTGACTTAGATATGTGGCTCCCAGCACTTTCCTTTGGGCTGCACGGGATATACCACATTCCAGTTGTTTTGAAACATTGCCTATACTACAGAGCTTTGTTTAGAAAGATGAATGAAAATAAATCATGTTTTAATGCTTTGAGCCAGCAGAGATCTTTGCTAAGTATGTTTAAAATATTTTAATTGCAGATAGGTGAGATATTGTCACTGCAAAACAATTTTTTTTCAGTCTCAGGTATGCGAAACTGCCTAGAGTTGCAGTGATTTCACATCCCAGAGACCAGTTCTCATTTCTTTAGAGGGCAGGTATAAAAGATAGGGCTGCATAAAAGGAGAAGGATCTTGGGTTATAGTGAAAGGTATGAAAAATTTGACACAAATCTGGAGGCTGGCTTACTTGGGAAAGGGGAAAACACTGTATCATTGGCAGTGATGAAGAATGGATCCTACAGATCCTACAAATCTGCAACATCCTACAAATATGTCAATTACTGGAAGCAAAATTTTTATGCGGGCTGAAGTCAGGAGTTGTTAGTGTCAGGGAGGCCAAAGTCAGAAAGAGCATCCTGACAGTGAAGGAGGGAATGGCAGGACAGAAGCCTTCCCCAGAGCAATCTCTGAAAAAGAGTAAGAAATATTGTCAGAAAAGAGAATTTTTTTTAAAAAATAATTTGAAGTTACAGTGGTTCTAAACAAAACCAACTAGATGTATAGCACACAGTTTTATTGAATTTACTTTTATGGCCCAAAGGGGGTTTCTTCACAGGTGGGGGAAACCAGCAACCTGGATAACAGATTAGAGGTGCTGTTCTGGGTGTCTGGTAACGAGCTGCTTCTCCATCTGTGGTAAAGAGGTGGTGCAGAGTGGACTCAGCTGGCAAGGAGAACTGGCAGTTAACAGCAGGAGAGGCTGGCATCGCATTGGATAGTGTAAGAGTAATGCTGGGCAGTTTAACTGTCGTGCAAGGGAAGTTGCCTGCCCTTCCTACCTGGAAACTGAATGAGGAGAGCTGAGGTGGGGTAGGTGGTAAAGTTAATTTAATGTCCTCCCCAGCAAACCAGCGCAGTTGTATTTTTTGGGACTGGGCACCAACTAAACAAGTAGTCCTTGGGAATCCTGCGAGATCATAAGAGGGGGCTCTGGCAGGACACTGGAGCCGTGACGGGAGGCAGCGCGGGCGCTCTCCCGTCTCCACGGCCTGTTGCCACGTAAGGGTAACGCTCCAGCCCCTGCTGCTTGGGGCTGCACCTCGTGCACCTCGTTCCTTTCAGCTTGCAGGCAAATGTTCCTCCTTTCTTGTTCACCCTCCTGAAAGGAGGAGGAGAAGGTATAGGAATTTAAACCACTATTATTTAAAGGAGAGTCTTTTAACAGGGAAAAATGATGTGATGTTCCTTCTGCATATTTACCTTCCTTTTCGCGAACTGTTTGGGTAGATAATCTAGGATGAATATGCGTTCACATTTATTCTTTCTATGTGCTCTACGTTTATGTATTGTTTTTTTGAGAAGGAAGCAAAGCAGGCAGATAAAGTGGAAGAAATAGTTCTTACTGATAAATATTCACTAGTTTTCTCTTTCTTGGGAAATCTGAAAAGTTCTTTTCTATCTCTTATTTTTATGAATCTTGTGTAAGGTTTTTGTTGTTGTTGTTGCCTTATTGTTTTCCATGACTGAGTTTTAGCCAAATCAGTTACTCCGGGTAGTCAATTTTTAAATTATTAAAATATACCTTTTATGGAGTAAACATCTGTGGAGAGAGCAACTGCCCTGAAATGCCACTGCATGTTACCATGGTTTTTAAATGGAATAAATACAACAGCATAAAGGAAAATGTTTTAGGATGGTACTTCTTTTAGGATTAATGAGTTGGGTACAGCATCAAAGATAATGAAAAACAAACCAAGTTGCCTTTGTGTCAGGATTGTTTTAAACAAAAGACTTGTTATTTAGCTTTTTTATTCCTTCCCTGTCTTTACATACCTTCCTGTTTATCTATTAGAGTACTGAAAATTGTATTAGCCCAGAAATATATTGTGTAATGTTGCTTGATCAAGTGAATTGTTACTTTTATGTAATTAATATTCACTGACCAGACCTGAGGGATTAAAATAAAAATGGTTTGTGTGTGCTTGTGTATATAGGAGGATGATAATTTGTGTTTCGTTTGGCTGCCTCTAAATTAGGGGCTACTGGAAAACACACAGTTCTTTCTATTTTGTTTTTCCTGATTATTATTATTATTATTTTTTGTATTGGTGCTCAGGGTAGGAGGGTTACAAGGTAGACAAAAAATAGGGGGAATTGTTGACATATGCCATATAATATGTATTGTCTCTTTAATGACTATGTATGTAAGGTCTACTGATTGTTATCTAAACTCCAGGTAAGGTACAAGTCTTCACTCTTGTGATAAATGTCAAAAGGATACAGACATGTTATGAGGCCTTCTGAGTCATTCTGTTTATGCAGTTGATGAAGTGTTCCAGTGAATGGACTTGAAATGTGAGTCATGTAAAGAAAGACAAAAAGTCACATTGTTGTGAAATTCCATATTTCTTGCTAAGGATGCACAAAGGCCACATGGATAAATCTTGTGGGCAAGCTGTCATTCGATTTGTTTGTGCGTTCTTTCTTTGTGCAAGTACACTGCATTTGCAGGTGTCATCTGAAATACTCTTTTTTTCAAGCATGTTTTTCTTATTTATAAGAATAAATTCAACAGGAAGATGAAGCCTTACATCTAAGGAGCAATAATCAATATAGAAAGAATTTCATAAATAACTTTTCTCTTTCTGGCTAAATAAAACAATTCATTTCTATTGTTCTTTGTGCCCCTCCAGAAGTAACTTGTTAAAATTCTGAGGAGAGCTGGAATTTATTTTATTTTATTTTTTGCTTGTGATAGAGTACACCCTTTGGCTACTGCTAGCTTATTTCTGCAGCTCGTAAGCTCCTCCTCCTCCTGAAAAATGGAAACCCTTTAGATGGACCAGATTGTGCCTAAATAAAAAGTAGTAAATAATAATAATAAAACTAGCTCTTTGTTTCTCTGCAAGGTCTATTACTTAATCCTCTTTCTCGAATTTCATCACAGCCAGTGACTCTGGCTCTCCTTGCCTTGACCCTTATACAGTGCTCTAGCCAGGACAAAGTGAAGGAGATGTAAAATCAAGAGATGACACATTGGGATGGACTTAGTCTGTGTGGCTTGTAGAATGGTATAAATAACTACATAAATTATAGCAGAATATGGCATTGCAAGCAAAATATAGATTTAGTATAAATTCAATTTCTTTTCATTTTTCTTTCATATGAAAGATGGAGGTTTTCAGGAGGAGCACCTACTTGCAAAGATAAAACTTGCCAGAGTCATGCAGAGTCATGCTGGCAGGTGAGGAAACACCTACCATTTTTATACTTTACACTTTTTTTATACTTTTCAGACAGGGGAAGGAGCTTCTGGTTGAATATGGAAAAAAAATAGTAGTTATCTTCTGATTTTTGATGACAGATAAATCTGAGTTAGATCTAGCTAACTTTAGCTCAAACCTCAGCAGTTGTTTTTAGTATAACTTTACTATAACTTTTAGTATAAAAAGCATTTCTCATAGAAAAACTATCAGATGACTGAACTCTACAGCTCTGCTGCTTGTGGAATTAATTTGCCTAAAGTATGTGTGTGTGTTGTTTTTTTTGTTGTTGTTGTTGTTTTTGTATTTTTTTTATTTTTCTTCCCCTCCTCCTTAACTGCTGTCCTTTATTACTTTGATTTTTAGAAAATATTCTAAGTTTTTTATTAACTATTATAGCATTATTTTGCATAAAATTTAGACATCATCTAATCATTTATGATCTTTTTTTGTGTTAAATAGCCCATGGCAATGAACACCTTGCTCTGGAACAATCCCTTCGGGAACTGTGAAGGGAAGGGGGCAAGCACCCATCTTGCTCACCAGTGTGTTTTGGTAGACCAGTCATAAATCCACCTAATCTTGGTACGCAGGAAAGGCAGAAAGAACCTTGCAAATCGCTTGTCAGGCAAAATGAAGCGGGAGGGCAGAGCCCCAAACCGCACGCGGGTCCTTGACCTGCTTTGATGGACGTAGATACGCATGAGTGACACAGTGGCAGGCTCAGCAAGCCGTGAAGTAGTTTTATTTAACCAGGGAATTGTCCATGTCTGAGAGTACTGGAGTGTTGGTTGTATAATGTGTGCCTGTGGATAAATATTTTTAAGTTTATATGTAAATGGTGCCCTCATTGCTGAATTGCATCATTTGCAAAGATGATGCTGTGTTTGCGCCCAGCGATGAAATCTCGAGTGTGGGGACCCTGTTAATGTGTGAAAAGCTGCTACCATATCACTTTAACACTTAACCTGACTAAATAACCAGAAAAAAAATCTTGGAAGGACAATCCTGTGCTTGTATCACCCCTACTTCTTATAAAATGAGGTAACACCTTCTACCTATGTCATGTTCCACCCTGCCCCTTACTTCTGTCTTCTTTTTATTAAAATAAATTAATAAATAGCTAGTTTCCATTGTCTGTCTTTTTAGGCTGCAGAAAGTTGTCATAGTGTTGAGAGGATGTAGCTTGAGAATGTCTTGACTATGTTAGGAAACAGTGGATTTCTCCTAGCAGAGTATCCTGTGGTGTTAGCCCAGCTAATTCCAGAAATCCTGCTCTCCTTCTGTGTGTGCCTGGGTGCTGTTTCAGGTTTATCATGAAGGTGATTTAGGACACCTGTTACTGAAAGTAGTGCTTTGAGCTTGCAGGAACCCTAGAGGGAAGTGGCAGGAAAGTAGCAGGGGAACAGAGGGAAGAAAACCAAACCATTTGTGAATGCAGCATTTAAAACATAGGAGAAAAATATCAAGTATTTCAGATGGTTGCCATACCTCAACTATTACACGCTCCTGCTTTACTGAAACAGGATAACCGTCTGAGTGAGAACCGCTGGTTAAATTAACAGGGGACTGGCAGGCTCTTTGCATGGTATTTTACACTTTTTTGCTAACATACGCTAGGTCTGCTCACAGTTGGTTACTAGCTTTTTTCATAGGATAAGTCCTTTAAAATATTAAACTTAAACTGTATTTAAGCTATATTATTATTTTATTTCGGTTAAAAATAGCACTTTCCCAACTTAATCCTTTTGCCCCTTTTATGCGTGTGTGTATACGTATACATGTGCAATGCACTTAACCCCATTAACAATTCAATAATTATATGCAGTTTTTTTAAAAATTCATTTTCCCTCAGGGGCCAACTAAACCTTTTATTCTCCAAGTATCGTATAAATCAAACCTTTCTGAGTGCTGGCTGTGATTAGTGCCCTCACAGGGGGCACTTCCTGTGGATGGGCTCCTCATTCAGAGCTCTCGGCAGTGGCGGTGGGGAGCTCGGAGACCTCTGTCTGCCTGGTCCTTTATCTGCTGTGTTGCATCTCTCCGGGATTGTTTGCCAGCACTGACTGTCATCTCCAGACCTTTTGCACCTCTTCCAGTTTTCTTGCCTCCTTTGAACGTCTTCTGCTGTTTCCACAGCTTGTTTGGACGTTTTCCTGGACCGCCCTTTACCCAGCGGCTGCTGCCTAGACCTGCCGGTGGGCTCTTCACGTATCACTCTGTTATATCAGTATTTGTTAGATCAGTACTGAGTGCCGCTTGGAAGATGTGATGCTGTGCAAAGTTACAGTCTTCACCAGCCAGTGGAATAAACACTGATTGGCAAAAAAATTACCTTTATAATGAAATATAACCTTTCATTATAATAACCTTTATAATGAAAAATGTTTTCTCCTGTTCATCACAGTAAAAATCAAGCCTTGTCCTGGCTTGCTCTTAGGACAGTGGGCGTACTGAGCAGTGTTGTTCCATGCTTGTTGTTTCTCTTTATGCAGGCTCATTTTAAGAATTAAATAAATACAAGTATGGTGGTTGAATAAGACAAATTCATAGATTTTTCAGAACTGTAATTAAAATACCATTGACAATAAATTTATTATTAAAACTATTTTAGAAAGCTTTTTTCTGTGCTAAAGAGCTAATTTGTATTTTTATAACTTGATTAATATACTGTGAAATTCTAAAACTGCAGAGCACTAATTGTCATAGGACTAAGACTAATGTCTAATATTTTAAATTTAATGTGTTCAGAACAGTTCAGAGCTGTTCAGTTCTCCATATTTCTGTGTGTTTTGAGCAGCTAAAAGATTCTTTGAAGTTGAAAAGACTAATTGCTTTAAATTTACACAAGTTCAATGAGTAGGACATTGGCCTGTGGCTTAGAAGACCCGAGTTCAGCTCCTGGCATGTTTGGACTGGATCTGGCTTTTTTTTTTTTTTTTTCCCCCCCCTCCCTCTTTTTCTGTAGTTCGAGTGGGCTATGGAGGAAATGTTTTTCTTCTCATAAAATTCCCCACACATTGGGGTCCTGAACTCTTAAAAAATACAGGAGAAAATAAAAATAACATCTACAGATCAGATATATAAATCTGATAGACAACATTATCATGATTTTATTTTCCTTATTTCCTATCCACAGTTTTATTTCCTTAAGTTTTAGACTGGGCTGTTTTCTTAAAACGCTGCCAGTTTTAAAGAACGTATACTGCAGACTTGCTTTATTCTTCCCAATCCAATCTTTTCTCTAGGAATTATAAAAATTCCATCATACATAAAGCTTTACCATATGTAATTGCTCAAAATGGAATGTCTATCATGTCATGTTCATGGTGAAAAATGAAAGTCTTATGCAGCTGGACAGGGGTGTCCTTAACTTCCTGGTATTACTGTGTACCCTGAAAGAAATGCAGAGAGCAGTCTTAAGCACACAATGTATTTATGCATGTAAAAGGAAACTGAATTTGTCTTTTCTGGGACATCTGCACTAATGACTGATGCTTCATAAGAAAGGAAAGAACAGGAGTTGTGTATGTGTTGAAGGAATTAGATACTGAAATCTTATCAACTTTACAGGGGAGGTTAGACTAGATCATTATGTTATCTTTGGGTTTTAAAAACTAAGTTAGTGAGCTGATTATATCTCACTTTGTACTCAGGGAAGCATCGTGTTAACATCCTTTGCCTGTGGGTGTAGTATTAAAAAGTTTCTAGTGCATTTTAAAAATAGAAAACTTTTTTTTTTTAGTAGTTTTTCTCCCTCTTTTATTCTAGCATATGAAACACAAGTTTATCAGCTTCCCATAAGAAATGATATAAACCTGCTGGTCTTCTGAGTACTTCCAGTGCAACAGAACTCATCAGTTAGGATCTTTATACTATTTAACGATAACATATGTTGTTTGCCTTTTCAGATTGTATGACTGTTCTCTTTCCCTGCATTTACCACCACATTTACCAAAAAACAAAAACTTTGTTAAGGGAAGGCACAGGGTTTTTTTTTCCATTGATAAATTTTAATTTCTTTTTAAATAGTAATAGAATTTAAACAGTTGGTGTCATTGAACCATGAAGTGTGTGTGTGTGTGTGTGTGTGTGTACACAGTTTGGGGAGAAGAGGATGGGTAAAATGGAGAGGTATGTGGGGTTTTTGTTTTTTAAACCAAAAATAATGTCTTAATTAGGCTGCAGGTTTTTTAGATTTTTATTTTTTATTATTGTAGTTTAAGTTTGTAAACAAAAACTGATAGAAATACCTGTTTGTATTTCTCTTTTAACAAAACAGTCTTTCCAGGCTCTGCTTTTACTGTTTAAAAGTGTGGAAGTATTTAATGTTCATCTAAAACTTGCTTCAGGCGGCTGCTGAAAGTTTATCTGCTTATGTAAAGAACAGCAAAGCAGTTTGAATAAACAGTGTTGTAGTGTTTGATACAGAAAGGTTTCAGCTATATCTATTTTCATTTGCCCCTGGAGCGTCTATCTGATAAGTAATGTTTGGGATAAAGCTTGGTGGAAGAATAATAAAAACAAGGCGGGGGGGGAAGTATTTTTCATCAAAAACCTTCTAGGTTTAATTAGCTCTGATTTTCTTTGAAATTAAAAGCAGATTATTTTGTGTGGTATTCTCAAGGCAGTGATTTGGTGGCATGTGTTAGGTCTAATTTTTATAGATACTGAGGAGTATTTTACAGTTGAATCATTCTAAACAATTTCTCTCTCATATCTTGAAACTTTACCAGAAAAGGAAAATTCAGGTAAACGAAGATCATTTCCACTGTGTATCGGTCACTTTTAAGTGCAGATGTTTACTAAATTATGAAAATTGTTTACACGTGTTTGCTTGGAGATGCTACCAAAGTGCCGAAGGAGGGTTAGTGTAAAGCTGCAGGCATAACCACTCATTCCTGAGCGGCCGTTGTCCACCAGGAGCTGCAAGTTCAGCCAGAAACCCTGTCCCTGATGATTCCTGCCCCCATCCTCTCTTTAATTATACTAACCCCAGGGGAGAAATCAAATCTCTGCTGAAAAGTTAGGGAGAATAGACAAAATGTTCTTTCGGACTCGTGTGTAATCCAAGCAAATTTTCTCACTCCGATGAGACTTTTGATCACATCTATCAGGCTGATGGAGATTGGATAAAGCTTTAGAGAGTACCCTTAAAATCTGAACGTGAATGGAATAGTCAGGCTTATTCCACCCAGTTGCAGAACTCGCATTGGAAGCTGTTTTAATAATATGGCCTGTGTTGAAAATTTAAGTTTTTCGCACTTGAGAAACTGTCATTCTTGTTTTAATTACAGAATGTAATTTACTGAATTTAAATTTGATAGCAGCTGCTTTTAACAAATATGTTACTCTTTTGATCAACTTGTGGCTAACTCAGTTTTTATCCAAGGTGGTTTGAGACTATTAAAAGAGCAATCAAGTAGATGTATTCGTGAGGACTGTGTGAAGCGTTTGGGTTTTTTTGCTTTTTGTTTTTCTGTTTCTGTAGAATCATTAAAATATCAAAAGTCCTAGACTGTTACACCTAAGAGGCATAAAGTCCTATTGTGTCATGCTGTTTATTCACTGTGGAATATGTATCATAATTCACCTGTGGGAGGTGAGATGTAGCCTTGACACATAAAGGAAAATGACTGCAAGTTGGCAGAGTGGGAAGGAGGAGGTCTACGGGATAATGAGGCCCTGCAAAGACACCTTTGACATAAATAGGTGTGTGACAAATGTGACAATTAATAAGCATGCAGTTTGTGTTCCAAAAAGGGTTGAAACTCATCTGTAACACATTTAGCTTTTCTCTGGGAGACCACTTCATACTGTGTTTTGTTTGCTTATGATGATGGTAATTAATACTTATATCGTACTGGTAAAGCAGCAATTCTTTTCTGAAGCCTCTGGAATGGAATTGATTTCTCTCTAAAACATGATTGATTCAATAATATAGAAAATCCTCCTGCTAAATCCTCAAGATGCTCTCTGTGTGTGTATACTCTGGATAAAAATAGTAAGTGTATATATATAGTTTTATCACTTAAGTCCTTTCAGCATCTCCCCGAGATGAGACACATTTGTCACATTTTGAAGGGGTTTTCATTGACAGAGGCTTCAATCATGCAGAAAGCTGTTTTCAGATTTCCATAAAACAAAGCAGACACCATTTACATGATAAATTGCTTCTAGACAAAAATCTTAGCTGACTACCCAAGTGCTTGATTCTCTTATCACTGGTTTGTCCTTCAGGTTTCAGCAGAATGAAAATGAAGGACTTGCAACTAATTGTGCCAGGAAAACAGAGCTAATTTGCTTATACTACAGTCCCCTGTTCCACCCCCCCACATCCCCCCAAAAAAGGCAAAACAAAAAAAAAAAAAAAAAAAAGAAAAAACCCAACATTTCAGGCTATGCAAATACCTGAGGCAATCACAAAGTAACCGTGATTCCCAAGCGCTGCTTTGCTTTC
>JAWLRI010000331.1:923128-1044840 GCA_034781795.1 Crypturellus tataupa
TCAAGACCCGCTTGGATGCAGCCCTGTGCCACGTGCTCTAGGTGGCCCTGCGTGTGCAGGGGGTTTGGACTAGATGACCTCTAGAGGTCCCTGCCAACCTTAGGCATTCTATGATTCTACTCCTCCACCCTTGCTTTTTTTCCTTAATTCTTCTGAAGAAAAATAATTTCTTTTGATCTTGGATAAGGCAATAGCAGTTCTACATGTTGTCCCTTGAGGAATGAAATGATGGCAAATTACCATTGGGGTCAAACAGATTTTTTCTTGGACTGTTATTATATTATACCCTTCTAAGTATCCATGGTAACAATTTGTTACTTGAAGGTATAAACTTAATAAATACCATGACTGTGGTAGGGATAGGGCAGAGAGAAGAAGGATCTAGCGAAGTAACCAGTACCATGAAGGAGTTGGTAGCAGTCTCAAAGCCCAAGGACGAGGCCAAAGGAGTAGCCCCAGCAGAGGGGCCTTGGCGAGCAGATGATGAGCATTTCCAGATAGGAGCAGAGCCAGCTTTCTTCCTTTTAACAAAAAGTTAGGTTTGGAATGGACTGAGATTTTTTTTTTCTGTCCCTCTATCAAGATGACACTGGAAGTAGTCTTATGTACAGTATTTACATGCCCATTTCCCAGTTTGGCTGAACTAAGAAACAAGCCAGAGGTGATGGAGGCTGCTCTTTCTCCTGCGCATGAGCACAGAGAACGACTACCTCTGCAGAAACAAATCCTCTGCACAACTTGGGTCTAATGCAGTGTCAAGTCAGCATGGCTACAGTGAAGTTTGAAACGGTTTCCTTCAACCCGCATGGGACTAATTTCTTAAAAACAATTTTCAGTATATGCACAAATTGTGTGTATGGCATTTTTCAGTGATACAGATGACAAATGGTGGCAGCTGAACTCCACATAACTGTAAAGTGTTTACAAATGTCTGAGTAGGCTCGTACAAGATTCTGCATATACTTGCTATGCAAACGGCTCTGCATGAATCACAGAATCGGAGGATGTTTTCCTGAGGAAGTCAGGGTATATTTTTAACAGAGGTTGATTTGATCAAATCATTTAATGCTTTGATTCCTTCTCCCTTTTTCTCACCCTTTTTTTTCTCATGCAGCTGTACCAGGAAAGCAGAGGCGAGCACTTCTATAATCAGATTAAATTAATACTGGGCTAATGTTTCTCCTAAATTACATGTGTGCAGTTTTTATTGAGCCTTTGTAACAAATTATTTTTTACTATTCATGGAAGTGACAATGTTCCAATTATTCTTCATGTTGTTGATTTGTGTTATGTATTTCTATAAGTATTTGTGATTTCTTTGCTTTAATAGATGAAAGAAATGATGTCATTAAAATGTCCTAAGAGAGCCTCTCCTAGCAACTTTTTGTTGGTAGAGTGGCTATAGCAGTTGTATAATTTCTTTTAGTTGATTCTTTTATTCTGTTATTACTGATTTATTTTAATCTTGTAGTGCACTGTCTCACTCCACTGCATCTCCTTCTTTCATTGCTTTCATCAACATTTGTAACAGATTTTGGTATCTTAAATTCAGCCAGAAGTTTTAACGACATTACTTATGTAGCTGTTCAGTTCAGCAGATTAATAATATCTCTTACAAATTTCCCTCTGCTTTTTTCTTCAGTCTCTCTCTCTATAAACTTCTGTGACTTAGTGACATGAAGGTCCTATTGTTGCATTGCAGAACTAGCAATGGTGGACCATAATGTCTGTGCTGTCCACAAATTCCTCACTATCTTCAAGGTGATGAAATTAATAACTTGAGGCTAGGGGTTTTCAATGTGTCAGTTTCGCAGGGTTCACAAAGGGTTGGTTCATGACAGTCCATCTACCACAGGAATGCTGTGAGGAAGTAACAAACACATACACATACATACACTTTTTTAACCAAACCCATATTTTACTTCTCTGCAGTCCCCAGGCACTGGGAGAGAAGCTTGGCTAGGCTCAGCGATTAGCTTTGTGATGCATCAACCCTTGTTTTGGGTGCTTTGAGTGGCACCTTGAGTTCATATGACATGTGAATTGGTGTTATTCTCCCCAGGTAGAAACTCATAAAACCTTTAAAGGTAATTCCTTTTTAAGTTTGTATTTATCATTGATCTTCAGACAAGTGATAACTTTTACTCAACCTTTAGGGGCCATATGCTTCTCATTACGGTATTAAAGGCATTTCTACTCTTGAGCCTCCTTAATTAAGTCATTCCTTCAGAGAATTCTTGGACTTAATCCCTCCTTGAAGACTGTTTACCTTGTCCAGAAATTGTTAGAAGTTCTTGTCCAATGATATTTAAAGATTCCTTGTCAGACGTAGAAAGATAAGTTATTAATTCTAGAATTAAGGCTTGAATGTGTCTACTTAAACAGTCCTACAACTTAGTTTCTAATCTGAAGCATGTCAAATGACCTTATGGTAACTGTTCATTAAAATGTGTTCATTTTTATAAGGTATTGGACTTATATGTGCTCAAAAGGTGTTAAACCTTGCTAAGTTGTTGAAGATAATACATACACCCATCCTTAAACAGAAAAATGAATGTAATATATGTACATGAATGTATGCATGTGTATATATGCGCACATGCACACTAGTGTTTGAGAAACTTTAGCACTAAAAAACAAAAATTAACATTAACCTTTTACAAAATGTCTGCTTGCATGATTTTGCAGTTCTAATCATAAATGGCACTGGGCTCTGAAAATGGGGGTGTAGAATAAATTGGGATATAGATTAAACTGGTGACTGCAGTTTTATTTCAACTACTTTTAAACCTTTCAGTGGTCGAAGAGGTCAAGTAGAAGCCTAAATAATCTCTTGCTGTGATGCAAGATGTTGGGTGTCACGTAGCATATGCCTTGGAGCTTGGCAATGTCTTGTTTCATCTAGTCCAGAAAGAAATAACATCTGCCGTTCCTCTTGGGTTTCCTCTGTAAAGAGCTAGCTATCCTCATGCGTACCATCTATCCAGCAGCAGATTCTGGAGAAGTTGCCCCTCTAATTCCTTTTAAGTATGAAGGCATGTACAACACACAAAAATTATCTTGAGATGTGATACAAATGATTTTATGCATAGGAGGAAAGATACCGTTTAATGGGGAAGCACAGTTAATGCTGAAGGACTCAACAATCTATGGTAAGGATCAATCTGCATTTGTTTATTGTGAAGACCACTTACTAATTTTGGTGGAATACCTTAAAGAAACTGTTAAGGAAAGAGGTAAATGGTTAATTTGAATCTGAAAACAAGCAAGCAAAGGCAAAAATATGCTGATGCTCCTAGGATTTCAACCTTTGGAAATATACAGATGTATTGTCAGGCTTGAAACTATATTGCAATTGTAGCTGTCATAGGTCCACTCAAATGAAACGTGTGCAGGTCAATTCATTTACCACTCTGTTTCTAGTGTATGGAGGCGCGGTGATGGGGGGAAGACACATCAATGCTTCCTGAAAATGAAGAATTTTGAGTCTAGGTTTTGCATGAGTGATCATGTATTTCTAGCTATGACACATAAGGCAGGATGAACAAAATAAAGGGCAGATACGATATTCAAGTTTTCATATTGCTACCAAACACCTGCATTCTGCAATTATAAAGAAGCATATTTTTAATGGGATTTAGTCTAATATGTTTAATATCATCCTTGTCTAATGCATCTTTTGCTATATATATTCATTCTAAATGATACCTTACTCCAAGAAGCTTGAATCTATCCTAAGACCTTTATTCGTGAAAAATAACAGAGAATAAATTTGGGTAAGGCCTCCAGCAATCACCTAGTCCATCTGTTTGCTGCAGTACAAAATCAGCTACAACTAATAAATTCTTAATGTATTTGACTAGCATGTTCCTAACACCTACTAGTGATGGAGACTTCAAACGCCTCCTAAATATCTTTTAGCATCTTCTGTCCTGCTTTTTAAATCCACATTTTCTCCTGTGGTCCAAGAGCATGGAGATCCATTTGTTCCTGTGCTCCTAATCACTTTGTAGAAAGAGAGGGAGAAGTTTAGGAGGAAAACAGAAGAATATATTGCTTTATCAAATAAATATAGGCAGCCAAGAACATTAAATAGATGCATAAAATGAATATATTATGAAACAGTGTAGTAAGCTTAATTAAGTTTCATCATGCTATTCAGAAAGATTACACAGATCAAAGTTCTATATGGGTCTATGCTAATAGACTACATTATCTGCCATTTCTATTCTACTGTAATATAGAAATGGTATATTTTTGCAGTTGTGCATTTAAAAATGCTGTAGTTGGGGCTTTAAAAATACTGTACGATGACCCTGATATTTTTAAAGTGTTTTTAATGTTTTTTTTAGTGTTTATTTATTTTTTTATTCCTGATCACTAGTAATAGCACTGGTGTTTTGAAAACACAAGTGCAAACAAAGAAATCTTCAGCATATTTGAGTCTGAGGAAGCATAAAAAGCAGAATATAGACTTTTTTTAAGCCTCAGGGGGAAGGCGAGTAGGTTTCAAGAAAAGTCTTAAGTTTTTATCTGTAGTTATGTCACACTGGAATCAAATACCAATCTATAACTTCTATTTTAGAGTGTGGATTGCAGATGAAATAGATATTTTATCTGTATGCAAATTATATTTGACTTGATGAATATAGTTCCTGTTGTAGCATATTATTAGCTGAATTGTGCCATCCAGCATGCAGCATTTTTCAACATCAATTTAAACAAGACTAAATGTGTCCTCTTGAACATAGTAATTGCATCCTAGCATCTTTTTTTATTTAAAATAATTCCCTTTAAAGACAATAATATGGTTTATCTTCTAATATATATTTCTTGGGGCACAGATAATGCATTATTCTTTATTTGGAAGACAGGCACAATCATGGGAGCTGCTAGAAATGAAAGATAGTTACATTCCTTAAGGGGAGATGGAGAAGTTTAGTTTAAATTTTAGGGGAGATATATATGAAGACTCAATCCAAAGTGAATTTCAATTCCAATGAGGAAAATCTTTGTGTATGTTCTTAAAAATGCATGTCTGAATGCAAGTTCCAGGCTTTAGATTTTTTTTTTTTTTTTTTTTTCATTTTAAATAAGCAACTTAATATGTTGAACATTAGGTTTGAGTGTCATTAGCAGATGAAATGAAGTACGAGCAATACTATTACAGAACGGATCTTTTACCTTTTAAGTGTGCCAGTTAAAGAAATATATGTTCATTGAGGAATAAAACTCAAGGTTTGCGAAGGAACCTGTGCCCTTTTAAGACGTCCTTTGTGTGAGGAAAAAATGTCTATCTGTCAAATCACCCAACTGTCTGTAAGCAGTACGGCAAAGTGACTGTCCTGCACTGCTCAAGTCCATCTGTGTTAATGCATGTATAATCAGTGTGTCAAACTCTTTGAAAACTGAAAAATGCAGCAGTTCAGCCAAGAGTCAGAAAAATGAAAGGGAGAATTAATGTCTGTCTTGTTCTTAACCTCTGTTGCTTAGAATCAAATGCAAATGACACCATTTTGAATGAATGAATGTTAAAATTGGAGATACTAATCAAACTTTTTTATGCCACTTTAGTAATTTGCTCACATAAAACTACAAAGCAAAGGATGAACTTTCTAATTTTTGTTGTTATTCTGGTGTCATAGAAACTGTGTTCCCTTCAGCATTCTTGCAGGAACAGTCTGTGATTTTTAGGAGAATTCATATTCATGGCTGCCTCTTTCACCTAAAAGTAATTACAAGTTATATTCATGGTGGATGAACCTGTATGATATCATCAAGTTTGGCATAAAGTTTTTATCCAGATTATTAGCAGGCATACTGTATTATTTGAATAAGTTTAGAAAGGAGGTTGTTACTTGCATCATTCACAAACTGCCTCGTGGACATTTTGAGGTACTGCCATCATTAGGCACTATCAATAACAGGAGCTGTGGTTTCTATGGCCTTTCATTGCTCGAGGGTATCAAGTGCTTCACCTATACATTTTCTGCTCATGGAAGATGCATTACTGGGTGCTTCAGGCATATGTAAAAATGTACACTAGTTGGAAACAAAAGTGAACTCTCCCTGGTCAGTTATGGAAACAAGATCATGAATACCCATGCAAATCCTTTCCTGTTAGGAAGCCAAACGGGCACAATTTCAAGATCCTACTGAAGAACACTACAAGCCCACAGCAGTGTAGGTCATAATAGCAGAGAAAAAAAGTGAGAGATGGGATTGGCATTATTGTTTGGTTGGTTGATAGAGGACAAAGCATCCAGTTTTGTTTGAAATAAACTGAAAGTGCCTATTCATGGATGAAGTCAAAAATAGGTAGAGTATCCCCTGGGATCTAGTGCTGCATATACTATGGGGAAGGATTAGTTTCTCTGAGGAGTAATTGTATCATTAGCGGGAGTCAGGTTGTTAGTATATTGTAGGCATTTGCAAGATCAGATCCACCTAAAGAACAGAGGAAAAACTGTCACATTATAATTTTTTTAAAAATACTCTGGTAAAATTTTTCAACTGGTCTATATGTACGGAAAGTTGAGTCTACATTAATGCCAAGCAATCTGGTGATAAAGGTTGATTCTCCTTGAACTGAAAGGGAATAGTTGAAGTAAAAATACAGATGCATACTTGCAATGGAAGGATTTTTAAAATGCTTTTGAATTTTAATGAAAAATCTTTTTAATTCTATTTAAATGTGATCATTTAAGCCTGTGTTTTATGACAGGTTTGACAATCAGTCAATGTAAGGGAAGATTTTTTTTCAAACCATAAGGCCTTGAATACATTAAAATAAATAAAGAACAAAGAGCAAAGGAAGGTGGTCTGTTTGGCACAGACACTGACAATATTGAAAGGCAAGGCCCAAATAAACTGAAAAAAAAGTTCTTTCAAAATTTCAGGCTTTAGTGATCCATTTCTCTGAAATAAGTCCATGTGGGTGATAGCACAAGGCATGCACACACATGCACAAGGCTCAGTGGTGCCTCTGGGCATCCCCGTCTGTGTTACAGGGCCTCTCGTTCACAGTTCAGCCAGGACAGAGCTGCTCAGCTCCTCTCTGCAGTCTCAAGGCCACTGATAATAATACAAATACAGGTACCCTCAGGGCACTGCATACAGTGCACTTATAACAGCGAGAGATCCTCTAGGGTATGAAGAAAATATAAAAAGTAGGAAGGAATTTGTTTCCCTCCGTGGTAAATAAGAACTAAGTATTTGGCAGTTTATATTTCTGAAGTTGAGGCTTTGTGGTATCTTCTAATTTCAACAGCCAAATGATTGGTCACAGCCTGAGAGATGTAGGTTGTTCCCTGGGAGGTTTGCCTTTTCCTGTACATAGAGAACACTTTTCGAGCAATTTACATTTTCTTTAATAAGAAACTAGAAGCTTCAAAATAAAAGGCTGAGCACTACTGAGTAAGATTTGTAGCTTGGATTCTGCATGACAAACTCCTTTACAAAATGAGATTGAATCTTTATGTGTATGTGTTTTCCAGGAAATAATACACTAGTTTAAAGAGCTTTCTGAATGCTGCTCTCTTTCTCAGCTGCTATGGATCTTGTCTACTACATTTTAAAAATAAATAAAGCTTTATAGTCTAGTGACTCTATATCCTTTTTGCTTGGGATGAAATAACCTTGATATGATATAATAAAGGTCTCACCACTCTGAAACAGTTGTATTGTCAACAGTTCTAGGCAGATCATTATTTTAGAAAAAAATGTTAAAAGGAGTGTGTGTGTGTGTGTGTGTGTTGGGGGGGGCGGGTTGTAATAATGCTTCTGAAATACTGAATAACTGAATACTACTGTTTTCTTATGCGGTCTTCAAGAATGCAGGAGGAATATTTCGTGCTTATTAAGACTACAAGAGAGTCTATTCCACAATTTGAATAAAAGCCCTTTTATGGGCAGTTATGTTTCAGTCTCTTGAAATAACCATAAAAGTCTGAATATGAGGTTATCGGTGGACCCGACTGCTCTTTCTGGATCTTAATTTATGCAAGGCATCCTACAACTGTTAATAACTAGCTTCCCTTGCTGCACTAAAAAGTTTCATTTCCATTGAAACCAAGGATCCTCTAAGGGTTTCTTAATAATGTGGCCCTCCAGTTCCACATTTTCATTATTAAATATTTGATAGAGCTATTTCTTTCATTTTCTAATCTGCTTTTCACCTTTTCATATCACTGTTTTACTACTTCTACATCATCTATTTGTTTTCGTAGTAAGTTTTCTTTATGTGTGAGATTACTGCCTGTGCATTCTATTGATGTAGAAATAAATATTTTAACACTGTCCCTCGTCTGCAGAAGCTTTCGTCTATTTTACCTCAAATTGTGCCCTGACTTTTTAAATATGTACCTAATTTTGGCTTAAGCCTGATAATTCTAAAAAGCTCTACTGCTAGATCTTTCCTGACACATTATGCTTTTGCACCTGAACTTTGTCTCTTCAGCCCTTGTTTTCTAGGGTTTCTCAAGGACACGGAGTGTGTAGGGAGAGACTTGGCGCCAAACTGGGGCTAGACGGTTCCTCCTCTTAAAGGTGGTTTTAGAGTGAGGCAGCACATTGTAGAGGTCACAGGCTCCATGAGCCAAAGGATTTCAGCAGGACGAAGAGCAAGGCTGAATTGGGGTCATGCTGACCTCTAGACCTGTGAAAATGTTGCAGTTTGAAAGCTGCTGTGGTGGTGGTGGGGGGGACAGAGATATCAAATCAGTATTGGATTCACAAACAATCTGTGGACTGTAGGTCCAGTTGCCTTCTTAGGAACGAATTGAGTTCCCAAATCGTGTCATCTACTGTAAGCTCGACTCTGGCAGTATCAGATTCATGAACAGTCTGTGGACTGTAGGTCTGATTGTCCTGCCCAAACAAGTAGTTCACAAACAGCGTGATTTATTCAAATGCAACACTTACAAAGAAGGTTTCGGAAGTCAGTATAGGAAATTCCCTACTGCAGCGTGGGGTTTTAGCTAGCTCCGAAGTACAAATGTGCAATCATCACTCACCACAGAAGATGGGAGAGGGCTTTCGGTCTCGAGTCTCCTCAGGCGGCATCCTGACCCCAGGGGAGGAAAAGGGGGTTCAACCCATCGACTGACCCAAGGGTTACGATGGTTTCTTCCCCCGCCTCCCTACCCCACACATACCTTTTTCCTCCTGAGTTCATCTTTTATACTTTTCTTTAGGTTCAGGTGGAGCTCGAGTGACTCTACTCATGCTTACTATTGTTATTGATTGATGAAAAAGTTTCTCGCTTTCATTTAAAAGTCCGATCAATTGAAAATCTAGAGCGCATGCTCAGTGAGGAGCTGGAGCTGGAGGTGTGTTTTGACCACTGTTTGTCCACCAGCAGTGGTGCCTTCCTGCCCCCTGCTTTCCCAGGTCAGGTCTGTTAATTGCCAAATATTGGTGGCCTGTGTGATGCCGCGGGCTGTAATGAGAGCAGTTTCTGTGGTTGTCATTAATGCAGTTTACCATAGACAATACTGTCTTTTAGCTAAGCACAGCCCTGAAGAGAACTGGAACTTGAAGGAAAGAAAACCAATTCGAGCTAATTCTGGAGAAGATTGGAAAGCTGTCAGCAAGAGGAAAACAATTTGAGGAAAGACAAGTATTTGCTGTCAAGAGCCGTTATCCTTCAAGAGGGAGTGCTCTCGAATTCTTGCAGTTTCTTGACAACTAAATAAAATCAGAAAGCCAAAATACACATTTGGCAACTCGGAGATCTTTGTTTGATATCACCTCTGGACTCGAGCAGCAATATGATGTATGTTTTCTTGCTTCCAACCACTAATATTTCTGAGAGTGGTTACAAAAGCCTAAGGAAACTCTTCCTCTGACCTTCCAAAGTATAAAATTATAACATTTGCTTCCTCCCTGCTTGCACTTTTACTTCAGGCTGAGGAGAAATGGAAAATAAGGCTCCCTGAAAATTCAGAGTTGTTGGGCAGGAGAATTGTTTTATCTCTTGATTAAATGGTAGTGAAATAATTGTTAAAATCATTATTATCCTGACTGAATGTTGTGATTTCGCCTTTACACATCAAAAATATATTTCTGACCTGCAAGCATAGAGCCAAATATAAGCATGATTTGTGAATGTTTAAATATTACCTATTCTCTGCAGGAGAATGAATAAAATCCTGTTCAGAGCAGACATTATGCTACCTTCACCAAATAGAACTGTCTTTTCTTCTGTAGCTGATGTTTGTTCCTTGCCATCATTTCAGATAAATCAAGATTTATATGTGGACTTTTTTTAAGTCTCCCAATCTCTATTCTGTTTCATGTTCCGCTGCAAGGTCTTACTTATTGTTTTTTTTCATACTATACCCATCATTCTTGTTGATACTCAATGCCCACTTTTGTTATCTGCTACTCAGCAAAAAAAGAGAGTTAAGGTGATAGTTTTGTCTTTTTTTTTTTCTTATTTTACTTTTTTTTTTTTAATTTATTTTTTGCCAATTGGAAGCTAATACATAAAAAACAAGACTGGGCTGTATTTGCACATGTTGGCAGGTAATATTGTAGATGCGATTTTGCTCTCATCTAAAGTATTCCCTGTTTAGGATTTAAACCTTGGAGAAATAGTTGTGTGCAGTGGATGAGTCAAAAGCTTTGTGATATAGTTAATTTCATAGCAGTAAACATTATATGAGTATTTACAAATTCCACAGGATTTTGATTTATCATTCTTCAAGTACACAATCATAGTGCATTGGCTTATTAAAAATATTGCTTCACTCCAGAGAGAATAGGCAGTCTCTAAAGAAATTCCTATGCTACTGCCCCTGCTGATTAAATAATAAATAGAGCTTTGGTTGCTTTTGAATTTCTCCTATGTTTATTTTTTCTTGTAGATTTTAGCTCAATTAAGATGACTACACTGAGGGAATGGATGGAGCAAGGTTTTTGTATAAGAAAGGTTAAATTTAACTATTGGTGGTATGGAGATCTGGAGGGCTTTTGCTTGGTATTAATTTTATGCAGTGAAAGGTAGGAAGTACAGTCTCTAAATTTTTAATGTACTCAAGTGTTTTGTGTTTTTGGTTAAGCTCCATTCCACAGGTGGTAAAGGTCAAATTAAGTAAATTAATAGACAAATAAAGCTTAGCTCAAAAAAGGCATGTGTTTCATTAGCTCAAAAAACCCTTGTGTTTCCTAAAATGTGTATTTCTTCTGTATGGAGACTCCTCCATGACTCACTGAACCAGGAGTCACGGTAAGTTACCATCTCCTGGGATAGTCAACATTCATTTATTAATTCCTGGTCGCCGTGGCTAATTAGGGGCTGTCTTTGTCTCCCAGGTACACCACAGCGGTGCATTGCAACCATGGAGCCAGTTATTTGTCCTTCTGTGGTTTATCTGGTTTCTTTCGCTTTATTTTTGTTCTGATCGTTTATCACATCAGCCGAATCTGTTTTACCTACAATGCCTACAATTTAGCAACATCAGAAAGAGAAAGAAACAGAAGCAGGCTGACAACCCAGGCTAAAAATCTCTGGCTTAAACTTAACAAGGCTCCTTATTTTTCCTATCTTATTTCTTAGCCTAGGATGATTTACTGACTTTACATTTAGCTGGATTTCACCAGGTCTGAATGCTTCTTTTGGAAGGAAAGCCACTGTTCTGCATATCTTTTCTAAGCATAAGGTTATGACCATTTTCAGTCTAATCTGGTGGAAGGAAAACAAAACAAAACACGATATGGCTCAAAATTTGAAGATCTCTGTAGATTCTTCTATGCGAAGCTAGTAGATAACCATTAGTTTAGCTAAGAAACACCAGTGCCTTATGCTGGGCTTGTACCATATTTTTAGGTAGTCTTGTCTCTATGTTTGCTCATCATGTCCTTTCTAGGTCTTCAAGCAATTAGTTTTTATTTGCATGCATCATTTCACTGCTTTACTCCCAGGAGACAGTCCAGAATGCAGATTTTTGGCTAACCTAGGAATATTTTCACCTCAACTTTGCAACCAGGCTTCTCACTTGTTTTTTTGAAACTTCTACTTATGCTTCCATATTTTGGGGGGCTCTTTATTATTATTATTTTTTTTTCTTCTTCTTCTTTTTTTCCTTTCATCTTTGTCAAATCTGTCTCCTGGCAGCCTATGCTGTTTATTTATGTAAAAAGGCACGATGATACCAGTCACTTAGGTTAACCTACCTTTTTTCCATTCCCAAAAATTCTATGTGAAGGAAAAAGTAATTTAATCAGACTAATTTATGAATAAAATATTTTAAAAGATTTAAATGATATTAATGCTTATTTCAATTAAATTAACTTTAATGAGCTAGAGTATATTAAAAGCATTTTTTTTTTTTTTTTTTTTAGTGTTCCAGAAATTCATGTTTTCCTTATTTTTTTTTTCTAATTTGGTCAAGGTTGCTCTTAGTGTTTGTTTTTATTATTAAATAAGGTATGACTGGGTAATCATGGTCTCTTCAGAGGAAAATCTCTAAAAAACCTAAATAGAAAAAAAATTCAAGAGCTATTTTTTAAAAACAAAAATAATTGCTTCCTTTTAATATTCTATTTTAGTTTTCATTTAAGTAATTTATTCAAAAGCTTTTTCATCACAATTACCCAAATCAAATTGTCCTATGAATTTATTGTACAATTTTAATGTTATTTATGAGATTTATTGAATTAAAATTGAATACATCTTGTATTCTGTGTTTATATTTAGCTTTGAAAAAATATTTATAAATGTATTTTATATACTCAGCTGTATTATATTTGAAGAGAAATATTTTTAGAAATAATATGGACAATATATGTTTTTGTCTGAACGGTTACTACATTTAGTTATTAATGCATATAGTAACTAAGGTCTATATAAAAAAATGTTTATTAGCAAAGGGATTTGCAGTAGGAGTGTGACTCCAGATGAACAGCTCTGTCTGTGGGGTTACCTCTATACTTGCCCTGACCATATGTTAATGTTGGCAGAATTAGAAGTTCATTATTTAATTCTAAGATTTTAGATTAATATCTATCTTATTTAAGAACTAGGATGAAGCATTAAAAATAAAATGAACAAACTAAAGGTAAAGTTATTTAAAGTGTTCCATGTACTGGAAAAAAATATAGTAAAACCGAATGATTAATAATGATCTGTAGAAGTAGTCACATCTATTCTTAGGTTTTATGTGAGGAAAAAATCTGATACTCCTAAATACAAAGAATACAGTTTTTATTATAATGTGTACGTATATTTTCTGCTTTTCCACATATATCATTCTTTTAGACAAGTAATCCTTTAATTTCAAGCCTTTTTTTTTTTCTGCTTCAAAAGGTTCATGTCCTTTGACCTCAAGCCAGCTGGAACTAAGAAATGTTTTTGCAGGGCAAATGGACATGAAAAGAACAAAGAATTGAAGGCAAGATGAGAACAGGACATTCTGCACTTGGGATGTAGGCTGTCTTTTGAATGTTAGAAGTTAATGTTCTGATACAAGTAGGTTTTTTTAAGTTTTCTGATTTTAGTACTCATTTTGTCTCTGGAAAATAACAAAACTTTGAGCACTTAAACATATAGTTGTTTAGGAAAGAATGTTTTCATTATTTAGAATATTCTCTTTCTGGTCATTTGTTTTGAGGAGAGTTTCTCGATGATTTTGTTCTGAGTATGAGGGCATACACTACTGAGCAATATCTCATCTTTGTGCTGCTCTTGATTCTCTGTTCCCATCTTATTATTTAAATCCATTCCCCAGACTGAAATTTCTCGTGAGATACAGCAGTGCAATCAATGCCATTAGATTTAGAGTTAATAAAACAGAGAAATTGGTGTGAATGAGAAGGTCTGTCTTGACACAAATATAACTGTGGCAAAAACCTACTACTCTTTTTTTTTTTTTAAACATATAGAAATATTGGGCAAATTTATGTCAAAAATATAGACAAAAAGGTCAGGCTGTTTATCTGCTTCCCTTATCACTATTGGAGTGATGTTTTGGCTTTGTTTGAAATAACACACTTTTATTTCAAAAAGGAAAAAAAATCTTATCTTGAGACTATTAGTGAAATAATGAGAAGAATTCTTCTTTGTTCTTTAGTTTGAATTGTTGGCCTTATTCACCTTTATCAAGGATCTCTGAACTTTGATGAAAATGCAGCCATTAGCTTCTGTTTTTTGAGTTTTTAAAAGGAATTGTGGCAGTGTTTGTTTGTAATAAGTCTTTGTCTTTGCTAAGTATTCTTGTGTTTGGCATGTGCTGAATTTCAGGTCAACCTCTTAGATTATATATAATGTTTTTTATTTTCCATTTTATGAAACAGAAAAGATTAAGATCTGCTGTGTGTTTACTGGAATGTTATATTTATTACACTGGGTGTGTATCTGTTACCTAAAATGGGTTTTATAGAACTGGGAAGATGAAGACAATGTATGTGTGGCACGTATAGGTATATATGAAAATCTCACCCCCTGAACATTAGTTCATAATTTATTCATTCTTGCCTATCTATTGTATTGAGAATGAAGGGTAAACTTCAGCATGACTCCTTCTGAAAGAGCCCAAGGTGACAACTAGGAAAAGTAACAGGGAAACAATATAAATCCATTTCTTAAATCAACTGCGTGGGATTCTGACAATAAAATTTCTTCTCTCTTACAGTGTGAAGTCTGTAATTCAGTTTCAATGCTCGACCATGTAGAGGAATATCTACTAGTCCAACTGATATCCTAGCTGCAAAGAAACATCAAACAGTGTCATTGTCAATCCTGAGCCAGCGCTTGGTTCTTCCAGTACCTACAATCCTCTCTTAGTGCAAAATCAAGTAAATTAGTGTAAAATTATTATTGCTTGTTATTATTTGCTCAGGTTGGAGTTTGTTTGTTTGCTTTTATAAGCTTACAATCTGCAATCAGAAGACATCTCTTCTGTTCTGTGGCATCCTGTTCCCCTAGGTCTGCCAGCAAGGATCTCGGATCAAGAGCTAGCAGATTTTACAGTCTGAAGTTAAAGCTCCTGTCTAGGGAGTCCGTATTCATGTCTAATTATATGATGAAGGGAGCAACAGTCACTCTCCCCCTCGTCACTCATCTTTGAAGGTGAGAACAAGCTGAGTGTTGCTGTGTACAAAGTCTTGACATATTTTAACAAAAGTTAGGAATGACATCTCATTTTCTCCATAGCAAATTCAGTAGAAACACACCAGATACAGGTTTCTGAAGCTGCGATCACCTTTTTTAATATTCATTCTCTCCTTAAGTGCTAAGATCCTGAGTAAAATTAATCAAATCAAGATATCATGCTTTATAAATTGACTGTTCTCATGGAAAACGTATAAACTTTAAACTACTAAGTAAGAGCCAAGAAGCTAAAAAAGTACAAGACTGGTTAAAAATACTAATAAACCTGTTATTTAAATGTGCAAGTATGACATGCAGTTTCATCAGAAAATTCTGTCAGTTTGTACTTTGGTGATTTTCGTAGGTAGAAGTAAAAAGCTTATCTTTGTTTGCTTGCCTTAGACGGCTAACTGCACCCACATGTACTAAATCAGGACGTTCTGAAGATTTTTCAAGGCTGTGGCCTTTTCTTCTTCTTCTGGGTCCTGTTTTTGATCTTTGGTGTTCTCTTACTCTCTTTTCTTCCTGAATTATTTGTGGTCTAAGAGTTCCTTCAAAACTGACAAAAGTTAAAAATGCAATTAAGCATATTACTATGTCAATGTACAATATGGGAAAACCTCCTCACTAATCTACTGACCAATAGACCAATTATAGACCAATCTGATGAGTTGGAGAAACAGCCCTTGTGCCAGGCAGCTTGGGAACACAGGAATTACGCTTGGTATATCAATGTGCATTTGCACAACCTCAGGACCTCAGCTCAAATAGAGGTACTATCACCTTAACATATTGGTAAAATGGCATATTTTATTCTAATATCTTTATTTTTAACTACTACAGAATAGAGAATAATTAATATAGTACTAGAATTGCTGTAAAAAGAACAATTATTTCAGATACTTATAATGCATAAGAAGTTATTTTGTGTGAGAAACCTTACATGCATGCAAAAGAAAAACACCGTCAGGAAATTGTGCAAGGCTGAATACCATAAATTCCATAAAGTGCCGACTTTCTCCATCACTGTAGCTTAATGTAGCTTTATGTAAACTTAGTGACTTTAACAGAAAAAATATACAACAAGAGAGTAGAATTCAATCTGAAATGGTTTGTTTACAAATTAATAATTCAGACAACTTGTTGAAAAATGGAAAAAGTACAAAATAGTAATACACTCTCCAGAAAATTTGTCTCATTCAGTTCTCTTTTCACTGGCACATTTGTGCCTTTCCATATCTGACTAATATACTCAAGGTGATATTCCTACAATAAAAACAGATACTACTTATATAAATGTTTAAATGATACACTTTGTTTGCTAACAATTACCCATAATAAATATAAGGTATGTTTATAGTAGAGTGACTAATATGAAAGGTCTGGCATGGTCTGCATAGCCTGATTTACTTGACTTCTGAGTGATTAAATTGAACATGTATCTAATACTCTGTTTTAAAACTGTGGGCAATTGTTTCAAAGCTGTCTGAATAAGACAAAATGGATGCAGTTCTCCCAGCACGGTGTGTTCCATCATAAAACATTTTTTATTTGGAACAGCAGGTAAACCACAATTATCAATTTGGATTATTAAATAGTGTATCACAAATTATTTTAAACTGGCATTCCAAACATTTAAGCTCAGTGAAGCAGGAAAATAACATGTTTCTTGGTCAACATGTTTCAGTTCTGATATTCGTCAGCAGTAATGTGATGGGACAGCTCATGAGAGAATGCTTCAGGTTTACTGGTTGTGTGCTTATGAGACAAATCACCTGGTGGTCATTACTGCAAATGTTTTGGTCCTTACTTAACCCAGATCTTTCCCTTGAGGTGTCTTCCATCTGTATCCCGAGAGTAAGCATTTTATCGTCTTTTTCCAGCAGCTCAATGAACAAAGATTATGATTATACTGGCACCTCTCCTTTTTCTCCTTTCTTCTTGCCTCTCTCATGGTGAATTTGTTGGATGTTGCAGTAGCAATTTGAAGAGCAAAATCAGCTTTCAGAAATCTTAGACTCCCTGACTATTAGATGAAATAGGCATCTTTTTATTCTTTCAGATTTTCTTCTTCTGAGTATTATTTCTTGAAAAATATTTCTTATGCTTTTCCTTTGCCAGCCCCTCCGAATGACAGTAAGAAAGGAAAAAGGAAACATTTGTATCTCTGACATCCTCAACTTCACTTCTGTAGGAGTGTATTTCTTTTATGTAGAAAGCTTCTATAAGTTCAACAAATAATAAAAATAAACATCATCCTCCTCTAAATAATGCTGCTAGAAGAAGTTATCCGTGACTACAATAACAAATTTGGTTTCACTTTTTTTGAACAAAGAAAACAAAATGAAGTGGTTGAATATTCTAAGAGCGAGTAAGATTTTCATGACTATTAAGTACTTTTTAATACCCAGAGGAATTAGAAAGTTTGATTCAAGTTGAGACAGTAAAATGGAAGACAGACAATTCATTCAGGAGGTAAAAAAAAAGAAATGGATTTTTCCATTAGCCCATAGAAGCCTGCCAGGGATTCCTTGTCGCTCTCACCGATAGAGTTAAAATAATTTGACATAGAAACAGAAAAAATGTTGAAAGAGTAGGATGGAAAGTTCTCAGGCCTCTGCCTGAGATATCCTAACCTAGGGCAAAATTGTAGCTAGTTAAACAATAGAAACCACAAGCTTGAATTCTTACAGACATACAGAATGGTTGCTTGGCCTGTACTTCATAATGTCTTTTATATAGACACATCAAATCTGCTCTTTAACTAAACTTTGATTAAAATGTGATGGAAATAAATGATCCAAGAAACGATAGTACGCTTGAGACCTGCTGAATCGTCCTATATGATGGGGTTTTAAATAATTCAGTCTTTAATGGATATCCAATATGCTTAAATTGTATTTCTAATTTTCCTGTAAATTGTTTGCATCACTAATTTGTTTCTATGAGATTTCTGTCAATCAAGTTAAATACTTTCTGAAAACTGCTTACATTCCTGTCAAAGTGTACTTGTTATACTAAACACCCACATTCTGTTCTAGTTTTGTGGGGTTTTTTTTTGTTTTTTTTTTTTTGTTTTTTTTTTTAATCTTTCCTACCACATTGTGCTAGGGACTTCTCACTGATGGGCATTCAGGAAATTGAGCACAATATTTATTTTTAAATTACTTTAGTAAATCAATGTTGATCTAGACCCAGAAAGTACCAAAAAAGTCAAGTCCAAGGTTCTGAAAGTTATGTGTGGGAGTTCTCACTCACTTCTTTCTAAGACTGATGTTCTACACTAGCAGTTCTACCACTCTTAAAAGAAGGTGCTCTTAACAGTGAAGCCAACAGTGCTTCTTATTTCTCCCTGAGCCTTACTTTGAGAAAAGACCCTTCTAATATTTTAGTTTCCAGATATCAAAATTTTCAATTAAATTGTGGAATCGAAACAATTCCTAAAATTACATGTTCAGCACACTTGCATCTGAATATATGGTGAGGAAGAGTCTTTTTTTTTCTTAGCAGATAATCCATTCTTAGTAGTTTGTTTATGTTTTGTTACTGTATAAATTGTGTGCAGTCATTATCCTGTGTAAACATTAAATTTGGATAATAAGAACACTGCTAATGCTTACAGAACACTCTATACGTCTTCTTGCTTAGTGGAATATTAAGAGATTTCAGTTTTAACAAGCTGCACTGCTCCCTAAGGAACACCACTTGGGAAAGCAAGCCAGCTCAGCTAGTTTGTCCACTACAATCGTTTGAGGCCAAGATGCTGCATTAATGCAGTATGGCAACATTGTGAGAATTTAAAATTTTCAGATCTGAGAAGGCAGGGTTTTGTGCTGTTCAGAATGCAGAGTGTGCAGATGATGGAAGGAAGGCTTTTCTTTTGGCAGTGAAGTACTTAATAAAAGGTGAAGGTGTTGACCCACTATTCATTTCTTATTTAAATCCTCCTTAGCCAAGCAAAATTCCCTTTTGAAATTAGTCACTTGAGTTCCATTGAAGTTTTGATAAAAGAGTTTCTGTATTTTCTTCCCAACTGTGAATTCTTTCATTTTCTTTCCTCCTACTTTTTAAAAGGAGCTTTATATGTATTGTATCATGATAGTACATGTGTGCTACCATTCATGTTTACTGCAATTCTGTAGCAACAGCTCCCACTATATAATTTACCATTCATTCTTTCAGCTGCTGAAGACGCTTTCTGGGATTTGTGAATGTACAATTTTTATTTTATTTTACTTTTTGTGTGTGTGTGTGTGGAAGTTTCAGACAATTTCAGCTGCCAGCTTGTAGTTTGAGACTCTTCCAGTTCTCCTGATCCTGCATTTCGTACAGAATTATCAGTGATGGAAGGCATCTGTAATTAAGCAAGGACTTATCTTGCCTTTTGCTCTGGTGTAACTTCCAATGTCCTAAAGTTGCATCTCAGCAAACAGAGTTTTACTACAGAGGCTAAAATTTCCTTTCAGGCTGTTTGAATCATATATGATCATGGAGGCACCTCTCTCTTGTTCTGTAAGTTGTTTTTCTTCCTTATTATTTTGTTCCTGACTCGAATACACCTTGACTGTCAAGTAGCTACATTCATTCATGTCAGGCAAAAATCTCTCTTTGTATTTTTATATATACCTGGGTTTTATTTTAAGGTGCTAATGTATTTCGGTGCCTTTCCTTGTAAGCTGTAGTGGGTAATTTAGCAAAGGTCTGCCCTGTTCAGGGTTTGAGTTGTTCTTCATCTGGTTCCAGCTAGCTCTTAAGTGGGCAGGTGAAGCGAAGATCTACATTACAGGTGCTTACTGACTGGCAATGATGCTAACATTAAGCTTGGAAGAGACTGGAGAATTGCTTGAAGAGAGCAATAAGCTACAGATGTTTTTTTCCTCAGACAAGACTATCACTAGATTTATTTTATATTTTGAGCTATGATCTGAACCCATATTTGCCTCCAATGTTGCCTCATTTCTGGTCTGCCTGATGTATATCAGCCTCTGGACAAGAACAGACAAGGAGCCTTTATCCTGCCTTGATTAATAGGTATTCAAGAGAGACCCCAGATTTTAGTCCACTTTCTTAGTGTGTTCTTTAAATCACTGCAGATAATGTTCACAGCATAGAAGATGAATCCTTACCTTGAAAAATAGTAAAACCTGTGACAGAAAAATGCACTTGTCTGTGTTTTGTAGTTGTGCAAATGTGGATGTTTAGTAGGGACTTGATTCACTCAGTTGTCTTAGAGTGACGAATAGCTTCAGCCCATTTGTTGTGCTTTGATTTCTTCAATGCAAGTAGCACCAAGGTTGTTCTGATGTACTTTGCTTTTGAAGAATGCAATCACGGGTATGTATGGTTTTGTATTGCAATGTATGTAACTTAGATGTCAATTTAAATCAAGTTCTGGCACATCATAGTTACTATTTTCATTACATATTCTTCTTTTCCTCATCCTCCAATCTTGCTGAGTAGTATTCTGGACAAAATTCAGTTTTGTTCTCTAGCATTTCCCTATTGACATCAGTTTTTATGTACTGAAAAAGTTGCAAAATATCCTCTAGGTTGGTTCTTCTTTCCCCTCTGGTTTTAAAGATATTGAAATTCAGTTTGGAATTAATCAACAACTTTGAAAGCATTATTACCATGAATTTAAAAGATGTTGAGATGGTTTTCTACCTTGGGTTTATATTGTTATACTGTTATATAGTCTTCAGTTAAATCTATATTAGTCAGTCAGGGCTTATTGCATATGAGCTTTGCCTCAGAGTCATAATTCTCATGTCTCCTGTGATTCTTTTAGCTGTTTTGTATGTCTTCAGAGTGACAGATGTAAGTCTTTTCATAGTTATTGAAGTTGAAATGTATTTTGATACTTTCTTCTCATGTTTTAGTGGAGTCTGCAATAGAAATAAACCCTCTCATCCAGGATACATCAGGACCCTCTCTGAAATTCTTCTAGCATATAAAACATAGAGTTTGATAAACTTTTATTTAATCATTTGTTGTAAATAGTTCTTCCGAGAAACTTCACCTTCCTAGAATTATGTTTCTTGTTGACACAGATGTTCTAGCTTGTTTGAAGTCCTTTGTATTTCTGATTGTGAATTCTTTCAACGGTTTACAGACACTATAAATACCTGAGGTTGTCATTTACCACCAATGGCTTCATATGGTGCTCTTTGTGTCCACTTTCTGTGCTTATGCACTATACAAACAAGTTACTGTCCAAGACTAAAATATGTTTTGCTGAAAAATATTTGGAAATAAAGGATAAGTTTTTGTAGATTTTCTTGGTGTTTTTTCCCTTGTGTTTATATAAGCAATAAGCTCTTTGTCCTAAAATATGTTCTAAATATTGAGATTTTTTTTTTTTTGATGTAAAACTTGCACTATAATATTTATAATTTAGAGGAAGCATTCCTGTTTTTAAGTAATCTCTTGAGACAAGTTGGGTCCTTCATTCATAACAATAATATACTTTATTTAGAAAGCCATTACAAGGACAATTAAAGAGAGCTGTGTATAAGAAGGAAGTAAGGATGAAAGAAATTGGTATCCAACCTGTTTTATGAAAACCTGGAATCACATTGCATCTTTTCAGTTTTACCTTTAAAATAACGGACTTAAAAGCACATGAGACACAATTAAAGACTTGTCTGTAACCTTGCATGTTTTTGAGAATCTACAGAGGTTCTCAATAGGCAATAATATATGTTATTGAAAGCAATTGTTTTTTAAAAATGGACAGCTAAATCCCATGTTTGCAATGTCTTTTAGTTTGATTTTGTGCATGGTTTAGGTGTTCGATTTCCACCTATTGACTGCTAGTCTTTCCCGTTTACAAGTCGAGTGTTTTTGAAACCTGAATGAAAGGTTCAATCCATTTCTTCACATCATATTCTTTAGCACACAGAAGTGTGCTGAAGCTCTCAGAGAAATATAGTAATTGATTATTTAATTCTTAGAAACTGCATTTTGGGCAGAAGGTTCTTGGGAAAATCATGAGTCGCTTGTTTTTGGACATCTGTCAACCTTCCTGTACATGTGGCAGAGAGAGTTTATTTAGTTTAGCAGAATAAACTGGTAGTGACAATCCTATCTCTATGGCATACTTTCTACAAAAAAAAAAGTCTTGAGAACTTTTATAAAATGATGGTAAGAGGTAAATTTAATGAAGTATTTCATGCCTTTTTACTGATTCATTTCATAAAATCCTCTGACTTTTAAGATTTTCAAAAGAACTCTTTGAGTTTCAAAAGTAACAGGCAGGAGCACCTTCTTAAATGGTGACTAGTTAAATCTTGCATCTGAAGACTGTAACCAGAAACTTAGTGTATACATTTAATTAATTAGTAATTACTATTTTATAAATCCTAATACAAAGAAATTAATAATTTAGCTTATTTGCTCAAGGGATGCATTTCTTTCGGAATAGGATAAAAGATATTAGCCAGTTAATATCTTCCCACTGTGGTGAAAGTGAGTGAAAATTAATGAAGATAATAAGCTTTACTCAGATCATTTCATTATTGTCATAGCTTTACCTGCCCTATTTTGTGACTGGCTTATCATATGCAGTGGCATTATTATCTTAGCTCTCCTTTACAAAATAGCTAAAAAGGATAAAATTACATAGATTAAATATTTTTACATTTTGTTGTTTTCACTAATTGGCTGTGTGCATTGTATTTTTTAGTATGACTTCCCTGATGCCTTTAGAAGGGAGTGTTATGGATTTCTTCCTGAACTACATGCTGAGTACATGGATTCAAGCTGTCCTGGTTTCTCACCTTATGGCCTTGGATAACTGCTTTTTTTTTTTTTTCCCCAGTCGAACATGTGTTTGTAGACAAAACTGAAGTCCCCAAAGCAGAAATTAAAATTTTCTCCTTGCTTAGCTGATGTGCTCTGCTGGGGAATAACTCTGAAGAATGTTAAGTTTTATCCACCTCTACTGGGACGCAGGAATAAATAGGGCACAGAGTTGCCAAAATCTCCTCTAATAATTGTTTGCAGGAATATTTGAGGACTTACTGAAGATACCACTAGGTGGTGACAAGTTCTAATTGTGAGCTTAAGTATATATAGAATTAGTATTTTAATTTTAAATCTTGCTGAATTGACTGCCTTAAGTAATATATTGATCCTGTGAAATGGTAACTTCAGCCAGTGACTCAAGAAAAAGCAAGATAAATTTATGCTCTAGTCCAAATAATTTTTTATTTTCCGTGATATAATAAATTTAGGCTGGTAGGAAAAAATTAATATTACTCGTGACAAATGTTTGATGTGTATTTTTTTTTTCCTCCAGAAATGCATTGTAGAAAGAGCTTGTCAAAGAGAAAATTCTCTACTAACTCTCCTGGGTAGGTTATTAAACCTGTTTTGTCATTGCTCTTGTCTCAGTTCAGTAGAATACAATAACATCAGGACCTCTGCTACATCTTTCTGCGTGACGTGAAGTGCTCCCTTAGCACTTGATTGAAGCAGCAGCTCTCCTAGCTGGTCTGGCCGGGCCGCAGCCAGCGTTGCCGGCCAGCACATGTTTCTGTGTCTGGTTTGGTAGTCAAATCTGCTCTCACTTCAGCTCTTCTTCTCTTCATGGCGTGGCAGCCATCCTTAGTTCCATCGGATCCGTATGCTTGCTTTCACTTTGCATTTTTTGTCGTGCCAAATTTTCTGCCAAATGTTCTGATGCTTGTATGGATGTGTCTGCAACCGGCTCTCTCCCCGTGTCTGTGTTTCCTATTTGAACAGTTCATCAACGGGCATATCAGCTCCTCGTGCTGGGAATTTATTTTCCTCCTCAAAGAGATCTCTGCATCTTGATGTTGACAGCTTTTGTCTTCCCCTGAGGCAGTTTTCTTTAGGGTCTTTGGATAGTCTGTCAGCTCCTTTTGTACAAATATGAAGGCAAAACAACGATGCTAATTACTTCAAATATGGCTTGCATGTAAAAATTGCTGCAAGTGATGAGGATATTGTTTTGACCTTTGTTTTTTCTTTTTTTTCTGGACATATGCATTCAGACTGTGTGTGTGTTTTCCTTCCCTCCATATGTTCAGGTTTCTTTCTTAAAAAATATTTAGAATTGTAATAATTACGGAGCCTCTGAATTCTTCATAAAGCTTGCGGCATCTGTTGATTTGAAATACTCCTTTAACCAAGCTGAAAATGGAAATGTTCCTGCTCATCCTCCGTTCTCTTCTGCTACACCTCCTGTCAGAGAAGCGACAAGTGCAGACCTGGGAGGGAAGGAAGGATCCTTAGCACGCTGACAGCCCCGGATCACTTTCCTTTCACAGCTCTATGGAAAAAGCTCCATGACACCGTCGGGGCAGGACCTGGGGAGGTGCAAACAGAATTTGACCTCCTGGTGGCATTAGAGGAGGTGCTGCGTGGCAGGTGGGAAAGTGGCAGTCTCAAGGAGATCGCTCAGGAGTAATGGGCTGTAAAACCCAAGGTCACCAGTGCAGCAGCATCCTGGTACTTACTACTAGTGCTGCATAAAGCAGCTCGGATTATTTAGAGCGTTATGGGGGCAAAAATGGGTATGCAGCATAATGCTCCTTTCTGCAGGTTTGCTTCTAGGTAAGACAAACTTTGTTTTAAAAGGGAGGCGCTCTTATGGTCTCTCTTGTAGGAGTGGGATTATCCAAGGCAGCTGCCATCCTTTCCTGAAGCTGCCAGGACTGGGGTTCCTGGCCCTGGAGAATCTGGCCCAGAGTCTGTCAGACTGTTTGGATAGGTATTGATTTGTCATTGCTTGGCTTCAGAAGCATTTGCCTTTTCTGACCCCAGATTTAAACCAGTTCACAAGGGCAAGATTTTTTTTTTTCCTTTTTCCAGTGAAAGGAGAAGTGCATATTCCAACAGATTTTGTTGCAAACACAGTTTTGTCTACCATTTGAATCTAGTGACCTACCTATTCTGCTTTTACTCGTATGCTCCTCTGCAGCTACTATGTCACCCTGCAGTCTGCCATCTTCCTGCGGTTCTGAATATGTACACAATATATGAGAGTAAACCAGGGTGAGGGAGGAGCCCTGACTGCAGGCCCTCACTTTTGCTAGTTATAAATCAGTTTGTAGAGCTAATTATGAAAAAAAAAAAATCTTTATTTTTCTGTAATAGCAGAAATTTGCAAATATTAGCAGCAGATTATAGAGAGCATTACCCTGACCAATTTGCGTAGTTCAGAAAGCTTTTTTGCTACTTGGTCAATTTTATGTTCTTACCAGAAGACTGAAATAGAAAGACAAGAATCAATTTCACAGTAGAGCTGTCAAAAAAAAGCAGCCCTTAGTTTGCACATGTGGCTTTTTGGGTGCAAGGAGAACTGATTTCAGGCTGAATCTGAGAAATTGCACATCTAAATTCCCTAAAGAATAAGAAGTTTTGTCCTTTTAGATTTTTTTTAGTAGGCACGGATGTCCTTGTCAGCTTCACAGCTGATACCAGCAGTGAAACCGCCGGCACTGTCAGCTTCATGGGGCAGCTGCACGTTTCCCGTGGGGTCTCGAGCTCCAGGACAGCCCTGCGAGCAGAGCCCCTGGGGCCAGCGCCCTGGAGCCTCCAGAGTCCCTGGCCCTGGGGTGTCCATTGCATTTTTATAGCTGACTTTGGCCAAAAGGAGCAAGTGCCTTTGGCCCTCAGGCAGGTATTTCAGGAATTCAGAAAATTGATCAAAGTCAATGCTCTTAAAACAGGATTTGTGGACCAACTTACCAGGTGATTTTGAAGAAACTTTGCTTTGTATACATATATCCAGCTAGTTCTAACTTTCAAACCAAACAGATGTAGTATGTCTTGTAGAAGTAGCTGTTTGTAGCTAAAGAGGAGATAAGATGCTCAAGCCTATCACACGGATTTTTTTTCAAATCCGATCAGTTCAACTGAGCAGATATTTGGGACAGAGAAGCCCCGTGTATGTTTCGTAGCTTATGCAATCGAAACATGTTCTTGCTAAATTCCGGAGATTTTTGACTTGACTTTTAATCATCTACTCTGAATCAGGGGTGGCAACAGGCAGGAGCTGGCTGCAGAACTCGCTGTCGTTTGTCTACCTCTGTCTTTCCTTGCTCTCACCTTAATCTATCTGAAGAAAAGGGGACAAAGTTGTCTCCCTGGATCAAAACACGCAATTCTTTCTAAGGCATCTTCCTCCCCCCTTATTACCCAGCTGAACAGACTCTACACTTCCTCTTCTGGACTATAATCCATTCATGTTTTTATCCCTATTCATTCTGCATAGCCATCTTCATCTCTGTTATACCACTTTCTCAAAACTCACTTGCCTGTAACATGTAAGTTTTTCAGAAACAAACTCTTACTGCCTCCATTTTCCTGTTCTCCTGTTCTCTTATACCTGCAGCTGGTCTCCTCAAAGGGGATTCTCTAAAGAAACTGAGAATAATAGCGTCTCTGGAAGTTGGTACAATTTTCTTGAGGAAGTTGAGAGTATTGCTGCTATTGAGTTCTGAGGTACCACATGCAGTACATCCACACCGCTTTTGTGTCGCCGCCGCTGAATATGCCATTCAGCATAATCATGTAAATTTAAAATTAAAAAGTAAGAGTTTTATTTCTTTAGCAGAAAATTAGAGGAGCTGAGACAGCTCATTTGGCATGGCAGCATTCCATTGAACTGAAAGGTAATTTTCAGGGACTGCATCTTTGTTAAGTGTTCCTGCAGCAGTGGGGTGGTGATTTTAATGTGCAATGCTGCATTTTAATAGCCAATTGAGATGGCTATTAAGATATAGCATTGTACATTAACATCACTGCTGCACAGAGAGCGGCTGGTGACTGCTCCTCAGATGATGGCTCTCTCCGCATTCTGCTTCATAGCAGCGGTTTTCTCAGTAGCTCCTCTGATCTCCTGCAAGGGAAATAAAAATCATTATCTAGTTAATATTTCACACTACGCTGGGCATCCAGATCCCAAGGAGAGAGAGGCGGAATGCGGGGAGGAGGCAGAGGAGGAGGGAGCGCGCGAGAGAGCCCCCCTTGCGGGAGGACGCTTCCCGGCTTTCCCGCAGCAGCCTCAACGCGGCTCGCCCGCCCCGCGCCGAGGCGGGGAGCCAGGGGGGCAGCCGGGTGCGCGGCGCTCGTACAACCGGGAAGGGTGAGAAACTGGAAGGAGTCCGGCACAGATGAAAAACAGCGCGTACTTGACAGCCTTCCTCAGAAGAGCTTAAGAAAGCCCTTCAAGTGTTACACTTTGCAGCTGAAGGCAGCTGGTAGAGGGATTCTCTTCCTTGCCTACAGTTTTCTGTTGTATTCTGATACTTGCTTATTGACATGCTGCTCTGTTCGCAAAACATCTCCCAGCATTTGTGTTCGTGAGATTTCAGGAAAACCTGGTTTCCCTGTAAAGGGAGCCCTGATTGCACAGGTACTACCTTCCTCTCACAAACATGGGAGTTCTGGAAGAAGAAAGATCTGTAACATTGCACTCCCCTGGCTCTGTTACAGTACTTGTGTAATGGCTTTCGGAATAATTAATACAATTAGTCTGTCCTGTATTTCTCTTGCATTCCTTCTGCCCCTAGCATGGTGTCCAAAAAATATACGTGAAATGAACAGCAGATAACCTGGGAGGGGGAACGATGCTGTTACAAAAGTTTGGCATACCAGAAAGACATGTTCCGATTCTCCATGTTAATTTCAGGGGATGCTGGTAGCGCTACTGCCTAACAGCTCAATGGCTTTTCTTCTCTACATTTGCTTTTTAAATGGGAATGAGCTATGGCAATTACGACCTGGTCAGGCTCAGACAACTGTCTGGAAGCAGGTTTTAAGCTCTGTCAAATTCTTGTAAATTGATATTTTGTTGATAACATTTGCATAATAGATGTGAGAAGAGAGAAAAAAAGCAATTTGCAAAAGAGATGTTTGAGTTAGTTAACAGGTTATTAAAAGATAATATAGAAGCTTGACAAAAATGTGTAAATTACTTTGGTTTTGAAAAAAATATATTTTGCTTTAAAGAAACTAGTATCAGTGAAGGCTTATAACTTGTGTCTGAAATTACTGCCTAGGTGTTCAACTTACAAGTGTTACTTTTGCCGACCCTTAAAAAGAGAAAGAAAAAAATAGTCAAAGTAAGTAGATTTTAACTTGCTAAAGAAGATATTCCCGTTAAACTGCTTTTCCAGTTGTATGAGAGAAGTGCCCATGAGCTGTGTGCCCATATAGTTCTCTGAGTTGTGAGATCCTGCTTTCAAGGATAAGGAAAATAATTTTATTAATATTTGACTATGATATTTATTTTACTGTATTTCTATTGTTAGACATTAATTTACCAGGTACCATCTATCTCAAAATATTTCACAAATACAAAACTGAAAGTCATTTTAACACAGAGGACTAATATTGCTAAAGAATATCTGTTTTGGCAGCACCATCTCTAATGATGGGAAATCATGCATTTTTCCTTGTTAAGTATCTGTATTATCCCCAGTCAGTTAGGGAGTGACAATATCAGCAGGCTAAAGTTTAACTAGCCTTAACTAGCCTAGTGCAGAGTGATCAAAAGCCTGCTAGAGAGAAAGCAATGAAATAGTAAGGATCTGGAATACTCTGAAATGGCTCTAATCCTGTAGTGTGGGCTCAAGGAATTTTTTTTTTTCTCATTTTGGTTTATAAGCAAGCAAAAGTGATGAAATATTCCCATTCTTCACTCAATGCAATGTTCAGTTCTCCTGCTAATTCAGAAGATCCGGTTCAAATGTTTGTTTTTCTTGATGTATCTCTAAAACTGAGGAAAAGAACAGCAGTTCAGCTTTTTTTATGCGGATATGCACCACTAGAGGCCATCATATACCTCCTTAAATATTAGATAGATATGCAAATGATTATAGAGATGATCTGAATATCCAATGAATGTAAAGTCTATATGAAAGGGCATGGGAAAACCTCTTATTTGAGAGAGGACTTTGTCACAACTGATTAGCATGAACAACGCGTCCTCTCAAGCCAACTCTAATTGATTCAGAGCACCTATATTCCCTTGTACGCTCCTACATAACCTTCAGTAGATCACTGAGGATATGCGAGAAGTGAACTCTGAAGTTTGTAACTGTTCTGCACAATGTGCACAAATTTCATAGAAGACAGAAAGAAAAGGGAAATCCTCTTTTGGGGCATAAATACCAAAACTCATGCAGTTAGTCTTGGACAAAAATACTATGGCATTTCCTAAATTAGTAGATACAGTGAATTTTTAAAAAATAAATGAGAATATTTAGACTTGACTTGCATTATGCTTGGACTTAGAAGTCAAATAGTTCTCCCCTCAGTCTTCCCATCTGAAAAATGGAATTTCACTACTGATCCTATCCAGACTCTTTTATGACTGTTAGTTAATGAGCTAACATTTATCTACTGCTGTAAGCATATAAGCAATATGCAATATTATTTTTGTTACGTAATGGTTCTGCTTTGTATTCTGGAAATAAATTACTGAATCTGGAATTCTGGAAACAAGTTACTGAACTTGTAGATGAGGAATGACTGGTAATTATCACTCGGGGAAAAAAAAAACAAGTTAGCATTCATTTCATGCAATTAAGAGTTATTACCAAAAGCTGTAATGAACAATGGTGACCAGTAGAAAAATTGATTTTAAAATGCATCTGGATGGCCTTATGAAAGGACAGAATGTCAGCAGTGCCATGGACCTTACCTTATAAGAAGATGTCTGCCAGTTCTCTGTTCTTAATTTCGTTCCTACAGGCAACTTAATCCTTCACCGAAACGTTAGCTAACTTTGTTTTCCTTCTGAGCTTTATTTGCAGTTGTTTTATTTATACAAGAGATATTGTGAACATAAGAAAGCTTTGCATGTGTATTTGAGGAGTAAATAGTTAGAGTAAAAACTAGTAGTATTGCATTATCTTAAACAATTTGGTGTGTAACATATTCACACCAAAATGTTGAATGGAGAGACAAACTCAAGGTGAGCAACCGATAGCACCGCTACTGCAGAATCTCCAGCCTCTCTGGTAATAACCTTCTCTGCCTGCTATGTTGTGCACTCCACTGTCCCTAAAATAAGGAAAAGGATAACAGAGCCCATGTAGTCAAAAATGAAAAAGCACTGAGTATCATAAAAGTGTTACAGTAAGTGCTTTTGTCACAAAAAGCCAAACTAATTTCTGGGGTTTTTTTTGTTTGCTTATTTTTGGTGAGTTTCTTTCATAATTCATGCTATTTTTATGAGAAAGTGTTTGTGCTTCAAAATATTATGGGAGACTATTCTAGGAAGTAAAAAAAGTTCAGTGGCTGTTTCAAGGTTAGCAGAAAACAAAAGTCAAGCACAAGAATTGCAAATTACATTTCAGTTCAATAGATTTGAAAAAATATATCTACATTTTACAAAGCTCAGGATCAGCAATTAATCTGCTGATAAGAGAAATAAAATCTAACATGCTGTTAATTAGGTTAAAGAAAAAAGCAATAATTTTTCCCATAGAGACTTAACAGCATAACTCCTAAACTTATGAATAACACTGACTACTTTTCATTCAAGATATCCACCATGTGTAGTTTCAGTCCAAAAAAGAGTGTTTAAATCTCATTTCTGATGTAATATTTTTGAAATAAATTCATTTCAGAAACTTTTTTCTTTTTCAGAGGATTTGAAACTATATTCAATCATCTTATTTCTAAGCATACGTATTTTTCTCTAAATATGTATATTTTTCCTAATTTTAAACCCTTTTCCCAAACTGATAGTATCCAAGTGATTCCAAAAATACCACTTGGTTTCCCTTTAGATCTTTACTGCTATGAAAAACATAGGGATTTTCTGCAGATACTTTGGTGCCCAGCTTGACAGGATTGCTGAGAAGGCAAATTTGTAAATAAGGTCATCTGTGGTACTTTGTGGGCAAGGAAGCTGATAGAACAAATGAAGATTGGTTTTAAAGATATTTATTTGAGTAAACCTTTAAGACGATCTGTCTCTGCACAGGCAACTCCTTATGAGTATTTGTGCAATGAGTCCAGAGTCTCCCGGAGGAGACTTTATTCTGCAAACAAAGGCACCTGCCCTGGTTGTCCTGTAGATGTGCTCAGTGAAGAGCTTCCTTTCAGGGACTGGCGTTTTGGCCAAAATGGTGCAGTGTGAGCTGTAGTTTGAGGGTTTGAACAACCAGATCAGAAAGTCAGCATCTTTGCACTTTGCCAGTTCATCAGCTTGAACGTCTGTTAAGTCGGAGATGACTGAACCATCCTTCACTGTAAGATGCAAACGTGATTTTCAGCATGTTGCTTTTCATCTTTGTGACTCGATTTCCCAGCTGGGAGACGGCGATAACAATGCTAATGTGTCTCATTATTGTGTTGCCTATTTAAACTGTAAGCTCTTCAGGGCAAGGACTGTCTCATACCATATGTCTTTCACAGAGACCGGCAGAATGAGTCACTGATTGCATTTGGGGTCTCTTGGTGCCACTATAATTAAAAGAGAGACAATAATATTAGAAAGGAAGAAAAGGGGAAGGTAGGTCTGGTACCAAGAGGCTTTCAGATTTCCTGGTACCAACCCAAAAGCAAGAGAAAGGTTTATCTCAAAGGAGGCTCCTTGCTTTATCAACTTTCTCAACTCCAAATGTCAAATTGCTTTTCGAGGAAGTACAGTAAGAGAGCTGTGCAAGCAGGTAATTTAGAAGCTACAGAGCAGTGTTTTACCATTATAGATCCTAGCTGTGTGAGAACAATTAGTAATCTGAGCTGCTGTGAGGGTGTGGGTTGGAGGTTGGAGCAAACTTTGGGTAGGTTTGCGCCTGTGAAATAAGAGCGCAGCCTCCTTCCTCATTAGGAGATGAACACATGTTTCTGAGGGTGGATGAGGTGTCTGCACTTGACACAGGAGAAATGGAAGCTGCTGTGACAGAGACGCAGGCTGATTCACGTTTTGTTAGAGTCCATCAGCTACCAGCAGAGCTATGTGTGTGGTGATAGGAAGAAACCCTTCATGGATTATTTTATGCAATGGTCTAACAAGACTAATGTAAGTTAGTGCTGTGGATACTGGAGCTGACTGCTGAAACAGAGCTATACTAATAGCTCCCACTCTGCTGCAGCGCATGTAGTATCTAAATCCCCAGCTTATTTGGAAATGTTCCTAATATCTGGGTCCAGGACCTGTTTTGAACATCAACTGCAGGTTGCTTTGCAGAAGTAATCTTTCCATTCCAAGGCTTTATCATATCCATCACACACAGTTGGTCCTGCTTAAATTTTGTTTCCCTGTTCGAGTCTTCAGATTACACCCATGTAGTCATCTTATCACAGGCTTATGCTAAAAGCGAGAAATGTTTTCTGTGTTACAAGGTCAGCTTTCAGTTCTTTGCTTGGCAACTATTTGACTGGGGTGTTTTAGAGGCCATGGTGCTGAGTCATAGAGCCTCCTGTGGGTTATATGAAGTGGGTAGCAAAATGGGATTTGGTTTGCCGGCTCTGTTATGCCCCAGGTTTGTACAGCGTCAGCTGCTAAAGAAATAATAATAAAAAAAATGCACAGGATGTTCAGGTTAACACATCATGGTATTTTCTGTGGACAAAGCAAAAAGTATGTCATTATTACTTGACTAATCCATGTGGTTTATATTTTATGCCATACTCAATATACAGACTGTCCAACCAGGGCACAGTGTTCATAGAAGATATTAGGTTGCAGGGATATTCTGTGCTGAGATGACCCTGGTTTCAAAAGTTGCAAGTTTAATGATGCTGTGTCCCTTTTACACCTGATAAAAGGCCACAGGCTGATGTCACAGGTTTGACGGGCCGTCATTCTGAGAAAGGAAGCAGACCGCTGGTTGCACTGTGAGACTTCCAGAATGGGGCCACTGGGTTAGGAGAGAAATGAAGTCTGAACTTGGCATTTCCTGCCCTGTAACAGCTCAAATTGAATCTGCATGGAACAAGAAGTCAAAGGCTATAAGACTTTTCTTCTGCCATAATGCAGTCCTCGAGGCTTGGGTGAGAGGATCTTTTGCAAAAGCAGAGACTGTCAAAAAGATATGTTGTGTGCCTGAGCTGCAAATTAAAACAGGAGAAAAGAGGAAAAAGTGGTTGCCTAAAAGAAAACTTACTTAAATTTAAAGAGCTAAAATAACCTTTGACAAACCATGCATTCCAATTTCTTTCCTTTTTTGAGTGTGTGTGTGTGTGTGTGTGTGTGTGTTGAGCTTTATAAATACTCTATTACTTGTTCTGTACCAGCAACACTTAAAATGATATTGTTGTTCCTCATTTTCTCCATTAATGTTCTGATCCAAAGTTGTGTCATTTGCATGACTTTGCTTCCTGACTCAGATTGAAAATTGTTGTTTATAGAGAAACAAGAAGAATTGAAGTTATATTTAACAGAAAGAAAGCTCTAGAACTGGCACAGTTTTATAGTGGAAGCATTTTAAATTTTTATTCCTTTATTTACTTTCCAAGGAAGGTCTGCTATGTCTCTAGTCCACCTTTTCGTCACTTATCTGAGTTTTGAGCAGGGTGTTTTGCAAAGTAGATTGTAGTAGGGCTGAGGGAAGTGGTGTGGCTGGGATCACACACCTCCCTGCTCAGGAGAGCTTAAGCTGCTGTCAGGTCTCTGGTACAGTCTGTATGTATGTAACTGCAGCAGTGAATAGAACTTACTTACCCAACCGCCCCACTCCTTTAACAATGGTTTTGTAAAATGTCATAGGTAGCACTGTACAATACTTTGATTTTCATGGGCTAAATTAGGGCAAAAGCCCAGTCCTGCACTGGTGAGTGATTATCAGTCCTATAAATTCTAAGTTTATCTTCTCCATAGAATGTTATATATTTGTATGTTATTATATTTTTATGTTATTTATTAATTTAATTTGAGGCTTACTCAGAAGAGAAAAGATCTTTATTTCTAGATTTTTTTTCTAAATGAAAAAAAATTTCATTTGATAACCATCTTGTGCCAACCAAAGCATTTTCTGATTGTAGTAGAAGTCGTCATTAAATCTTCATTTTCCGATACGTCCTTCTCATTCTCAGGGGAAAAAAAAAAATCTTTCTTAGGGAATATACCTAATTCGTATGTAATATAACACTGAGGAACAAATCATCAAGCATATGTTGAGTGGGATGGAGATAAATCCAGTCTATGTAAGATTTTTGCCCTTTTTGGTGCCCATTTAAAAAGGGAAAAAAACAAGAAAGAAAAAAAGAAAAACTTACCTTTGTGGTACGTGGGTGTAGGGTAGGGGAATGGCATTTTAGTTGTATAAGTATTCCTTTGCTCTCTGAAGGTTTACTTTGCATAATTCCTCACTGTTATTTGAGAATCTTACTTATTGATACTTTTGATAATTATATTTTTATTCATTTCTGTAAAAAATGGATTCTTTACTCCAAGTTCTGTGTCCCACTAAATTAAAGCAAATGAGATTTAGCAAAGCACCATAATAATGGTCCTGGCTCCACAAGCGTCATGACTAAATTCTCATTCAGAATTTCCCCATTGTCTTATGGTAATAACTGGTTCAGATCTGAGTTTTTTTAATGAGCAGCAGCAGCAAGCAATATCAGTTACTTGCTCCCTCGTTTTTGTAATTGATATTCTTCTCCAGACTATTATAGTTTGTTATTTCCAAGATAGGTTTCAAGTAAAAAGTCAGGTCCAAATTATTCACAGGATCTAAGCCCATGCTTAAGTTAATATTTTACTTTTATGAGAATTTCTATTGATTTCAATGAAACTACTTATTATGCTCAAAGGTGATTATTTTCTGGGTCAGGGGCTAATATCACATAATTCTTGAAAAAGGGACCACATTTTTTATTACGTTCTCTCTAGTTAATAAGGCTTAGTTAAAATTTATCTGTGCAGTTTAGATTAACCAGCAGATCTAAACGCTGGAGAAATTTGGAATTCAGTAGTTTTGTCAGAGTTCATCCATGGAATAAATTTCAATTTTTAAAAAGCATTATCATGTACATTTATCTAAAAAGATCCTATTTTAAGCCTGTGAGTACTTAATGCCATAATTGCTTTTAATGTCTTGGCCAAATATAAAATAACAAAACTCATTTGAAAATGTGCTTATCTGCAGCATTAATTGTAGGGTGACCCTTCTCTTTGTGAATTCCAAATCACTTCATTATATTCAAATCCTACATAGGTGGCACCACTGGGAAAGGTTTTATGGAGCTCCTATAATAATAATAGTAATTAATAATAATTAATAAAGAAGATTGAATGCTTAGCTTGGTATATATCCAAGGCACTTCTGTTGGATTAACAAGTAATTTTTCTATTTTATTATACTACATCTATTGTGCTTAATTGCTCTATTGTATTTTAGCACACGCTAATAAGTAGAAAGACTAAAATCACAACTGTCTATGCGAAAAAATTTCCACCTACATCCATACAATTAAAAAACAGGGCATGAAGGGCATAGGAAATCTCTGCTTTTGGAACTAGGGTCTCGGTTCTCAGTTCTGCTCAAATTCAAGTTTCTAATCCAAAACAGTATTTGTAGTTTTTAGAATTACCATAGAGATTAAATCTGCGAATAGTGTAGTAAATGCTTGGCATCCTTATGCTGTTTCATCCTGGATCTGGAGTGCCAGGCAGTCATCTTCCCTCCTTCTGTTTTTTACAGACTTTCTTGTCTTTAAAACTCTGGTTTAGCAGATAGGCAGAGAGAGATCTGACAAGTCTTTGCTCTGAAACTGAAATACCATCAGGATGCAAGTAGGATGTCTGTTCTTCCAGTCACATGCAGCCATCAATGACCTTCAGGGAGAAGGACTGTTGTGAGGTGTTGCTTCTGTTTCTTTGTTTTTGTTTTCCTCCAGTATATTATATTAAACAGCAAAATACCACGCTAATTAATTTATAAAGGGAATCCAAGGGAAGAGAACTAACTGTTAGGGAAGGGAGCTGCAGTAAGTGAGGGAAACATTAGCATGTTTTACCTCAAAAATTACAGAGGCAATTTACCCAGGAACTGTAGCCATTATCAGAATTCTTAACTTCCCTCACACCCAGATTTCTCGTTCTCTTTTATAGGCATTAATCATATTTTATTTTTAACCAGAAACCTCAAAGCAGAATTAAATTAAGTGAAACTTTAATAATGAAATTGCATACAGTATTATTCAGAAGTTATGCAGGGTAGTATTAATATAGTCCATTAGGCAGAGAAAAATGTTGAAAGGATATGGTTAATGCTCATTTGCAATGAGTTTCTCTTCTTGTTACAGGAACCAACTTCACCAGGAAGAAAAACTGGCCTCTGGTACGGTAGTGTGGGTTAGTCTCCCAGATTGCTATAGAAGTACGAGAAAATAAAGTGCAACTGGATGATGAAATCCATTGTCACACAGGTAAGAAGATGTTTATTAAAAAAGGCTGAATCTTGGTTGCAGCATTGAGCTGGGACGGGGAGGTGGCGGGGGAAAGGGCTCAATCTGCCCTGCCTTTTTAACCTTTTCTTTTAAGACTAAGCAAAGCAATGGGTTGTTTATGCCTTGAAGTTACAGGAGGTGGTGGGATGGGTGGGAAAGCCAGCAGCCCCAAGGAGCGCTCCGCCGGAGCCAGGCACCCTGTTCGGATGCGTGCGCCCACCGTGGTGGCGGCAGAGGCGCAGGAGGGAGGGAGGGACGTGCTTCTCTTCCCAAGCCGCTCAGGGGCCTGCACCTGGCCCTCGCTCTGCCGCCCTGTGAGATTTCTGGCAATGAGGTACTTGTTAGACTTCTTTTTTTCAGTTTGAGTCTTTTCTCCTTTGAGAGGAAAAATGTCCCATTATTTTTCATTAATTTCCATTTTTCTAAAAAACTAAAGTTATCTATGCTTCTTAACATTCACACCAAGTATACACATATCTCCATCCTGAAAGGAAGGGTCTCTGTAGGGCCAGCGATTGCCAGGTTTGCTTGTGTGTTTGTTTTCTTATTATGGCTGTATTTCTAAAAGAGAAGGAGAAAAAGTACAGAAAGAAACCAAAAAGAAATACAAAGACATAGAACAGTAGAATAGCCAAAGAAGTAAAGATTTGGGGCTGAGAACTTTCTAAAAGGGATGTTCAGGTCAAGCAAAGACACTGTCTCCTGTCACCCAGTTCCTGATTACTAAGCAGAGACAGAGCAAGTTTAAAAGAATGGAAAAAAAAAAAAAAAAAAAAAGAAATGACCAACTGCAGATTGAAAAAAAAAAAAAAGAAAGTGTTCAACTGCCACAATGTGCACATTTAGGGAAGATGATGATAAAAGTGATTGCAGCCATTTCCAGGAAGCCTGGAAAAAAAAGAAGAGTTCCTGCTAAGGGACTGCCAATGTTGCTGTTGCCTGCCAGGGGGTGTGCGTCTTAATGGGAGATAGAAGGGAAGACTTTCTGATTGAGAGCTTAATTTCAAAATTCCTCACCCTCCATAGAGTACCGCTGATTCCAGACACGGTGAAGAGGTTCAGCGGGGAAAAAATTTTGAGCAAGGGAAATTTGCAGTTAGATTGGCAATAGTGTGTGAACTATTAGAACTGTGAGCATGAAGGAGGCGTCCTGCAACTATCGCACATTGGATAAAATATATTTCATTGTAGTTTTCACTCCTCTTCCCCTGCCCTAGTAAAAATCCTAAAAAACTGTACCGGAAAGCTGTACCATATAGCTCTCTTCCCATTATATGTATCCGTTAAATAGATTTGCAAATCTCTCCGATGAACCCATTTTATTATTTTGACTGGCTGGTGTTCAGAATGGCACAACTCTAAACCCCTCTGCATTCTGCTAGAATGCAGGCGTATGGTGATAACTGAAGAAAAAAGAAAAATTAACCTGGTGAGATCCTCAAATCTCAGCTTGAAATGAACAGGAAATTCTGAGGTTCCAGATAAGTAGCAAGTGTTTTATTTTTATGGTGATTGCTTCTCTTTTTCTTTCCAGTTAACTGAAATCAATTTTAAGGAAAAACAACTGGCTTCATTTTCATATAAAATATTGCTAATGTCCCAAGCACTACTTGAAACAGGGTGCTGAAACTGGAAAGAAGACCAAAAAGAACTAGTTACACTTTTTATGTTGGAACTGAGATAAATGAATAATAGAAAATAGGGTATAATGTAATAATAGAAGGGCAAGAGCATTGCTGATAAATCAGTAATGTCACTATGGTAGTTACAGTACTCTCCTTTATATTGATATTAAGACCTGCTAATAACTCCCTGGAACATGTTGCTCTAAGTTCTCTGTCTAAATGCTACCTCAGGCAATGTGTGTAGAAATGTTGCATCCCACAAGAGCCATTTCTTTTATCAAGTTAAAATGAAACATCTTACTGTTTTAGTAAAAACAGGAATTGAGTTAGAGCACTTTTTTTTTTTTTTTTTTTTTTCAAATGAGAGAAATTGCTTAAATAGCACCCTTGAACTATTAGTCTGCAAAGGTTTTCTTTGAACCTGTACAGTGGAAGAAAAAGAGCTGTTATTCTTGCTCTCTCTAAAGTTTTAAATACTTCCTTTCACACATAAAGACTTTGAGATTCCTTGTTGTCATTAGGACAGTAACCCTGTCATATTTCAAATATACAGTCAATACAGAAGCCCTCCTTTCAGGTGGTTTATGGCTGTGACTCTCCAGATGCAGCTGTGATTTAACAGGTCAGCTGCTACCCAGATGCCTCATGAAAGGCAAGCGGCACCAGTGGGGTTGAAGGTTAAACGTCTTTGAAGTCCCAAAGAGCGGTAACTGTAGTCGAATAAAACACGCCTTGTGAGACCTGAATCTCCTTTCTGTGGAGCTGGATAAGAAGCTGGACTGTTTTACAAGGAGTGCTACAGCATGAAACTATTAAGACGTTACCTTGTAAAAAGTTCTGGTCTTCTATTCTTGAGTCCTTGTATTTATGAGAGGCCCCAGCTGGTATCCCTCAATATGGCACGGCAGGTAAGACTGACCACTTTATCTGCTACCGGCATCTGGAGATACCTATTTCTTTGTAGTAGGAGTAAACTGCGAAAAAAGAAGGAGAAGAAGAAAAAAAAAAACTATAAATGTAAACCAAGTCATTTAGCAGGTAATCAGTGGGGAATAGGAGGAACCTGTTAAACTAAATGAACATTTTGAAGTGAGTGAGCCTGGACAAAAGCATTTGGCCTCATACTGGAAGTAAAGTATTTTTGTTGGTAATTTGTTTCATAGGACAAAATAATTAACAAGTTGATTTTGCTTACATTGTTTTCTTAATGAAAGCAATTTATATATGAGATTGTATATGAGATTATTTCTATTGAGTAGACATTTTTACTTTGTTTTTGTTTCATTTCATTTTTCTAAAAAATGATGAGAGTAAGCAGTTTGTTTCTTTTGCCAAGTTGTAAAATATGAGGACAGATAGGCATTTGGTAAAGCTGTCATTGCTCCAGAGAATTCTTTAGAGCTGTAGTAGTCTCTGGGCTTGTCACATCATTTCCTTCCATCAGTAGTTAGGATATTTTTGTATGGATCAATTAGTACACATACAATATGTGTGATTTGGAATGGGCCCAACCCAAAATTCTGCCTGAGCTTTTCTGTAGGTTTGAAGAGGTTGCCCTAGAGTCAGCTTCCAGAGTCTCTGAAGTTTATTTCTTTTATGGTCAGAATTCTAGGTTAATGCTGTTATGAATAAATGGAAAGTGATAAAGAAGCCTTTTATTCTTATTCTCTTTTTTTTTTTTTTTTGGAGGGAGGGGCAATAAAAAATATATATATTTATATATCACATCAATTGCTGCTTTTAAAACAGAGGGAGAGAGTCCTTTCAATTGTCCATCTGGAAAACATTGATTTTTGCATCACTGAGAATATAATTATTCTACCAACAGGCTCAATTTTACATATGATCAAAAAGCAAAGGCAGCTGTAACAAAATGAAAGGCTTGAAAAAAAAATTATAATAAGGAGAGACTCCACTACCGCTACCATATGTGTAAAATTCAGAAGTACATTCACATAGGTATGCTTCCAGATTGCAATGTATAAAGCTGTGTACCTGAACGATCCTTAGCATATTTAGGGGTGTTAAAGTCTGCAGTTTCAATACAGATCTAGATTTTTAATTTTTAATGGTATAAAAATATTCTATATTACTGGACTTACTGTTTTTTTTTTGGTCCACATTCTTGGATGTGATTGAATGTGATTGTTAACATTTGATGACATGAATAACATGAAATATGCAAAACTACTGTAAAGCTTTGAAATTTATAAAGATATGCACATTTGTCTGCATATACATAAATCTTGCTACTTAAGTGTCACTGACGTGGAGAAGAGGCTGTAATATTATGGGAGGGCTAACTTTTGGGGCCAAACTGAAGTTACCCTTTAATTGTAGCCCTGCAAAGTTAGTTCGTTCCTAATAATTCCAATAATTATATATGAGAATTCTGTATCCTTGATATATGCTAACTCTTTTTTTTTGATTAAAAAAAAAAGATTACATTTCTGCAAGCAAAGGATGGTCAATGGGAAAACGTAATCTCATATATAACATCTGGGCATTTGAAGTTGCTGAGACACAATGAGCAGAAGTTATAGTTATGTAGTTGTACAATGGAAGTAAAAATTCCTTTCTGTAATTTTCTGTTCAGACCTTTGCATTTCATTCCTTGACCCAGCTAGGCTAAGGCATCGTCTGCAGCTTTCTCTTTGCAGCTCGTTCCAGGGAAAATTGCAGTGGTTTCAAGTGCTTTGTGAATCATTCAAGGCTACTTTCCAAGCATCTGCCTTAAGGTATTGCTTTAGAAAAAGGCCTAGCAATATTCCATGGCTTTTGCTAAGCCTCAGAATACACAGTTAGTTTGTTTACAAATGTGTTCATTCCTAAGCATTTCTAAGTGAAAACATGTTCACAAATACCTGGAATCGCTGCCTCATGCCCAGATAAAGTCAGCAATGGGCCATGCTAAAATGCACTGTGGTCATTCATTTAACCAGGGAAGGTCTTCCCGAGCTTCCTAAATCACAATAGGAGTGGAATCCCAGTCAGGACAGGCATTTTATCCATCCTTTTGCTAAATAGACCGAGGCTTAGAGCTTCAGATCTGTGCAGTATTTCTTTGCAAATCACATCAGGGATATGTTTGTCCCCTCTATGGATTTTCCATCAGCAAACTTCTCATCCTCAAACAGATGCTGTTCTGGCATGGGAAGAGTCTGAATTCAGTTGCCATCTGCTGTCTCACTGTCCAAGCAGCTCCAGTTCTGGTGCCTCTTTCATCAGAGGCCTGTGCAAGCTCAGGCAGAAAAACGTTGAGAAATTATTTCCTTTATCCAGAAAGTCTGTAGTAGTTTCCATTTTACCTGCCTGGAAAATAAAGGCTGGGTGATGAGCCACTCCTTGGTGTCAAAGGCAGAAAAAAACTGAAAGATTGTGCAGGGCTTGAAACACAGCATGGAGTGTTAAGGTATAACAAGCCTTAGAAGAAGGAAGAAGTGAGAGTATTTGGGAGAAAAGAGGAAAACTTTGTCATAAAGTTTTACCATAAGTCAGTAAGTGCAAAACTTGCTGCCCACACTGTGTGGAGATATGTCTTACAAAGCATGAGATAAGAAAGCCGTGGAAAGAGCGCAGAGTTTAACTTTGTCAGCAGAGCCCAGTGCTGAGGGCATGCATCTTTGTGGCAATAAGAAGGCACTTACAGTATCTATTGATGTAGGTTACGTAGATATGGCTTAAACCTATGGAGGAGATTAAATAACCTTTTGAATACATTAATCCAGATTTGAAGGATGGTTCCTTTACTCATGCATTTACACTCTGTTTAAGAGCTGACAGGTTTAGCCCTGTGTGGGAACATCTCATGTAATGTGCTCTCTTGTACAGTGCTTGGAATCTTTCCCAGTGATTTGAAGTTTTCTGGTCACTGCCGCGGGAGGACAGGGCTCACCACAGGGAGCAATCCTCAGCCCAGCTGGAAGTCATTGCCGGCATCACGGATGAACTGAAATTCTGCAAACAGGAGCAAGCTGCTCGACAGGAGACTGTCTAGCCTCAGTCAGGGTAAGAAAGAGGTCTGAGCCTAAAATGATATGAGAAGGATTGCCCTTGATTGTTGGGGATCAGGGGTGGGGGTGTATGTGTATGTTTGACATGAAACTGCAGGCATTTTTATCACTGCAAACCAGCTGTGCAACCATGCATGGCTATGCCAACATCCTATGCATTTTTCTTTTCATTTTTTTTATCATGTTAAAAAATAAGCCTCACCACCATCTATGCGATTCTGTGGTACACATATAGCAAGAACCCCTTTGAGAAGTACCTGGAAATGCTGTGCAGTCAGTAAAACACAGAAGACTACTGAGCTAGGTTTGAAATGAAGTTATTTAAGAAAAATGCTGAATTAGGCCCTATTAAAAGTGGAACAGCAGAATGCTTAGCTGATGCATGTACAGTGTTTGTTCTTGGGAATGCACAACTTTTGACAGAATCTAATCAAACAGTGAAAAATAAAGATTTCATGATTGATTTTAGGAAAATAAAATAGACAAAAGTGGAAACATTCTGCCTGAAGTAAAAATGAGAAAAAGATTCTGTTTCTCTGAATTATTAAATGCAGCTAAATTGCAATTAATCAGATTTTATTTGCTTCACAAACAGACATTAATATTTCTTGAGATTTCATTTCCTGTGTTTACAATAATTAATAGTACATGTCATTGACATCTATCAAAGACTAATAAGTCATATTTGATCCTTTCTTGATGTTGTTGATCTAACGTACAGCCTAGGTGATTTTTGAGGTCTTTATTACTATATTTCATTATGATTTGGTGTTTGTAGAAGAAATTCAAGGTGTTACTTCCTGTACAGATCCAGAAATGAAAGCTTTGAGAGTAAAGTAGTGAAGGAGCAGCAGAGAAGAGGAATATGGATAAAGAGAGAGAAAGCAATCAGAAAGAACAGTGGAATTGTGTGTAGGGGAAAACGTGGAGGGAATTGGGGAAATTCGAGGGAGCTGAATATCTAATATTCAGTAACAGATGATGCAAGCACTCTGAAGGTGATTTGTGTGCCCAGACTTTAACCATCTAACAGATTCCTCTCTTTTCTAGGTCTGGAAATTGCTGAAGATACATATATATGTGTGTGGTGTGTGTATGTACATATATGATATGTGTGCGTATATAAACATGTATATATGTAGGTATTAACTAAACAAAGCCCCACACATTCTATCTTTCCCTAGTTTAAGAACTGTCATGAAAACAAAACAATATTCTTGGGTTAGTCTAATATTTACAGTTCTAGGGCAGAGGAGAAACAGAAAGTGCCATTCTGTAGATTTAAAATCTGTCAAACTATTAGAGATCTTCACAAGGTTAAAAAATTTTGTTAAAGGCTTGTATACTATTAACTTTACAGGTGTTTGAATAAGAAGTGTTTCTCTGGACCTGAAAGTTATAAATGGAAAAGTCTGATGGCCTTGCACAACCTATGAAAGGCTCTGATGAAATTTGAGTAAAAATTTTCTTGATTCTTGTTTTATCAGATTTCATCCACTGAAAAAAATGTTGCATTATTTAGAGATTGTTAGGCTTTTTTTTTATTTATTTGTTTTTTTAATCTTATGTAATGTAAGAATTGCAAGTACTTGCAAGAGCTTTGTCTCTTCATTTTCCTGAATGTAAAAAATGTGCTCAGTTTTTGCACAGAATGATTGTTTCTGTGCTGTCTTGTTTAAATGATCCAAATGTGAATGTGGACTATAGAACAGCAATATTCCAAAACTGGCACCAAAGGTTGATTACTATTTTCTCTGTACAAGAAATAGAAACTGTTCTTTTTAGAATATCATAATTCTAAACAGGAGGAAACGAATCTGGAGAACAGCCATGTACATGACATAATTCCCTCAAAGCCTGGAGGGTGTCCAGATAGGAATAGCAAGTGGCTTTTAGCATTAAATTAGAATCAGTTTTCCTTGTGGGAGGGGGCTAATTTGCGGGCAGAAATGTGTTTTATTTTTGTTTATTTGTTTGTTCTAAGGCAAGAGATTATATCTAGTTGGTTTGGCATAATTTACTAAATCTCTACATTACCAAACCTCAAGATACCACTGCTATGAAATAAAAACAAACATAATGAAGATCAAGGATAGTGGTTTTATGTATATGTATATTTAATAGCTAACTTTATAGGTGGTAGTATAATAAAAATGGTGGTAATTAGAGTAAGTTTCTTGCAAGTATATTCTGTTAATTATTTCATATGGATCAAGAATGCATCATATTATGATTGGGTAGAAGTGTATTTTTAGGAAAGCTTCAAGTGGAATGAGAATACAATGAATCTTTTCACTGCTAAATATGAAGGATAAAAACATAGAAGGATAGGTTCAGGAACTGGCTATCTTATTGATCTCAGTCTAAATGAGAAATAACATGACAGTTTGCTTCGTGATCTGTTGCATTCATTCAGAGGGAGAGCTAGTTTTATACCTAGACACGTGCTCAGCACAGAAGTTGTAGACATTTGTCTGCTCAGCGTACAGTAGATATTTTTACATATTAATGGCATGCACATGAGGAGATGTGTGCTTGGGCATACCATGAAGCTGCTCATCCAAGTCGGAGGAGTGAATTGAACACTTTGCAAGGCCCGTTGCAGTCACGTGGAATTGCACACACAAGTCCTGTTATACAGGAGACTGCAGGGACTAGGAACATTGGTGGGGGACCAGATCTGAAGCCAGTTCTCTCCTGGCCTGTAGCCCACCTATATACAGTTTTGATCTAAATATCACAAAATAAAGAGAACTCACTGTATCTCCAGAGAAGTTATTCAACTGCTTAGCTGCATTCAGTTTATATACATATGGCTTTTTTTATTCATTTCTTCAACATGCACTAAGATTTAGGTAACTGCTGTACTCTCGTTCAGATCTGTTGGTCAATTCTGTGTTTTTTTTTTCTCTTCGTTAAGTATGACAGAAGTATCTTTTAAAGATACTGCCGGGGGTGAGGGAAGGTACAAACTACTGTGAAAGGCGAATGTGCATATACCTTTCTTCAAAACACCTTCTTACAAAGATTTAAAATGGAGTTTCTCTTTTGATAAGCAGTCAGAATGGTTTGTAACCTACCCCATCTGTAACGGAATGGCAGTCACCCTGCTCTCTAAAGAATTACTATTTGTGTGGTGAGGTAAGAGGTGTTTTATTTTTTCTTTTAATAGAAAAGGAAATGCACATTGTCCCTGTAGTATTACAAAACCAAATTCTCTATTGTAGAGCATATTGAGGGTTGTTTTTTTTTTTTCCAGACAAAAATGGATAGATGAGAAGGTGACCTGGCAGCCTTTAAGCAGGAACTTTAAACAGAACAAGACTTAGGTGTGTGTAAACAGGATCTGTCCTTCAGAATTTGCTTCTCAAAAGCAGATAGATATTGAAATGAGCAGGTTGACAATATGCAATCTGTGATGCAGTTTCTGACTTTTTTTTCTCTAGAGGTAATAACTGGGAAATCTGTCTCTATTACAGTACCTATCCTCGGGTAAGCCAAATTATCTGAGACAGGATACATAATGTTTAATGTTAGAAATGAACTCCATTCAGTTGGAAAATGCCTGTCAGCACTGAATTTTGTTGCATACTGTAATTACAAAGTTAATTTTGCAAATCTCATAAGCTGAGCACTTTGAAGATTCATTTGAATTCTTTAAATGCTGGGCCTAATAATGTTGCAAGTATTTTGAACAACTTTATTAAACTCAAGTAAAATAGTCTAAAGTCTGCTTTTTAATTATCACTTCTTTTCTGTCATTAAAAGGAATAAAACTAACAATAAAAATAAAAAAAAAAATCCTGAAGGAAAGCACTTCTGTTTAAAATGAATGGTACATTACTCAGTCTTACGAATTCCTTTTATTCTTCTCCTGTTTCATGCAATACAAAATATTTTAGTAATATGTTTTGTTTTGATTTTGTCTCTTAACCCTCAAAAGAGCAGTGGAATGTTAATGAAAGATCTTTGGAAGTGAAAAACACGATTTATCTTTGATCTTTGGACAGGAGAACATGCAAAAAAGGCAGGAAAAGTGGCCAGGGGAGTTCTGCTATTGACCATTTGGACTTTCATGGCAAGGCTGCAGAGAAGGAAGCTGCAGGAACTGAAGCAGGTTGACAAAACCCAGAGTAAGATTTATATCTGCACACAGGAATGTAAAAGGCTGCTTATGCTGCTTGTTCTTCAGAAAGTCGAATATGATGTGAACAAACTTTTTAATTCTAAGCTGAAAATTAATTTCTATTGATGAAAATAGTCAAATTGACCAATCTGTGTTTATGTTATGACCTCCATTGCAATCAGCGAAGTTAAAAATAAAGTTAAAAAGACATTACTTTGAATGACAGAAAATAACTACTTGAATATGCTGCAATTTAGTATCCATTTTCTTTGTAATGCTACTGTTAAGAGCAACAAGAGCAATATTTTTTAATTTATTATGGCTTGCCTTGTATATGAGATGGAATTTTGGATTTGTGGAAGAGTTTAGTATCTCAAGAGTATTTATATCCGAAACAGAATTTATAAAGACACTTGAAATGTCATATAAAGAGGGTTACAAAGGAGCTTTGAAGAATTTTCTCAGCTTTCCTGATGCAAGAGCAACCCAAAAAACTAGCTATTGAAGTGCATCTAAGTTGCACAGGAAGCAGAGCTGCAGATTTTATCTTCAGATGGAACTGGCTAGAACAGATCAGAGATTTTCCTAGGAAAAGATATCTTTTTCTAAAGCATTGATTTGTCCAAACTTCTTTTATACTGGTTTTCATTAATCATCAGGAGATTTTTTTTTTCTTTTTAGGAAATGTAAGCCTAAAAAAGGGAAGTTATTGAAATCGTCACTTGCGAAAAGATTGGGCTGCAAAAGCATGATGTGCAAGAGCCTTCTGTCAAACCAGGCAGATCAGGTAATTGGGCTTTAAGTAACTCAGTTACAAAAATCCGTCCACTTTTTCAGTCTGTTTCTGTATGAAAATGTCTAAGGATTACTATCAAAGGATGTGGGAGTAAGACAGAGGCTGAATAGTTGGGGGTACCCGCTTCAGCTTGCAGGAAAGGAAACTGAGGTGAAGATCAAGTAAAATATGCCATTTCTCAAGCCAAGATTGTGACTAGGAGTCTTTTCACAAAGAAAAATGGTCCTTGGAGTTTTTTTGTTGCTTTTTGAGATTTTTTTTTTTCTGGACAATTCTATACCTCAGAACTGAATTGTGTGTATTTGAAACAAGTTCTCCTCTTTCAGAATAACAGACCATTACAGCTGTTCAGTCTATTCCATGAGGTGTGTTTTACATCTCAAAAATTTTCTGGTCCTTTCTGTCCCAGATGACTCCTAGAACCTCTGGGGTTTTAGTGCTGTGCATGGAGGAGGTAGAGACCAAAGGAGACAGGTATGATAGTCCCAGTGTTTGTGTAGTTGTAAATCAAGGAGGTCTACAATCCTTAAATAATCATTTCTGAAACATTAATCTCATCTGTAAACTGATATGGTACATAAAACTTGATGTCTTTGATCAAGGCCCCTGGTTTGTCCAAACCTCACTCGGAGCCAAGAAATTAGGCAGAGGTCTGACTCGCTCTGTGCCTGTAGTCACAGAGAGCTGTATTTTTTGTACCATAAGTAAGGCAGCACAACAACTATCAGCATAAGAGCCTCTTGAACCAAAAGTTCTGCACATTTAGAATAGTTGAAAATGAAATAGAAAAAAGCAATTTGAAAAACTATTTTTCCTAAAATGAAAAGGGGGGGATTCTGTCCTTATAACATTGCTGTTAAATTGTTCTGCTGACTGTGTATGCTACATAATACAGGCATAGGATAACTGTGTGCTAAAGACATAGTTTTTACTAGACAGATATTTAAACAAATGCTGGAAATTGTTAGTGTGTTTACTGAGTGGCTTTTTAGTGCTACCTCTCAACTCTTCTCAAAGGTTATCTTATGAATGAGCCTAAGACACATGAATGGTGCTACAATATGTGCCAGTTTTGAAGTTTACCCTTTGTTTGCATTTAAGATTTGGTTGACGAGATGAAGAGATTCAAATCCCTTAAAAAAAAAAAAAAGAGAGAGAGAGAGAAAGAGAGAAGAACTAAAAAAAGGAAAAAAAAAAAGTTATACTAAATCAATTTTAATTTCAAGATACCTAAGGGTGTTTGCTTCAGATTTCAAAAGAGGTTAATTTTTAAACACTTTTAACAAAATATTTCTCTCTCTAAGAATCTAATTACGAATATTGTCAGGCCAAAATATTCCTTCCTGACAGAATCTTACTTTAATGTAAACCTAATCTTCGTTCACTCAGTGAAGGGAGGCGGTGTTGCATGCTGTCCCAAATGGAGATGACCCTGTGACAAACCAGGAAATAAGTGGAAATAAAATCAATTTTTCCCTATTAGTGCCAAATTAAAAGCAGAGTAAGCTGTAAAAGTTGCAATAGCAGAAGTGACAATTGAAACAAGTGTTCTGAGCAAACAAACAAGACCAATAGAGAATCAATTTTAGCTTTGTTAGGGAAAAGGACCTTTTTATGCTGGTGATCTTACACTGGGTAAAAAAAGTAATCCATTCAGATTCGGAAATAGCAGCCTAGGACTTTCCCTCAAGAGGATAGAAACAGTGGTGAAAATTAATGGAAAGATATACAAAACTTTATAAAATTTAAACTGTTAATATGATCCAATATATACATCTATTTAAGATTTGCAGCTTGCTTTATAATAGAAAAATATTGGTATTGCCATTCTCATTTTGACTGAAACCTCTTATCCTTCCACTCTATGGTGGAAGTAGGTTAGAAGTGGTCATCTTGAGTCTGTTCAATATTCTACGGCTGATGCACCAACTGCACCATTCTAACAACTTGCCATCCATTATAGCCAGTACAGCAAAAAAAAAAAAACAGAGGACATCTTAAATGGGAAACACCAGAAATTGGGGGATCTTTAGAAGTTACAGTGAGGACTGAGCAAGCTTTTTTAGCAATAGAATTAGTTTTTGCATAATTAACATAATATGACATAACCAACATTTGGTAATTAGATTCTTTATTAATAAATTCTAATTGTAAAAACACAGGGATTTAATTGACATTTAACATGTTAGCTGTTGCAGGCTTGATATCAATTAACACACTTATCAAATGTCAATTACCAGTTTTTCGGTTTTAATTGCTGTGAAATTGACTTGCCATGGGCTACCTTTTTAAATGTTAATGTATTAACAGTGTTCACCAATTTGATGTAATAAATATGACATCTAATGTGCACTTATTGCTTAGGCAATTTGACTGCATTATATGAAAAGTTGAGTGTATTTCCTTCATACTTATTAAACATCAGTAAGGAGACTTTTGCACATTAATTTACCATACAATTAAATTTGCCAGTTGGAAATAATGATTCCATAGCATCTGGAATAGTTAGTCAAATAGGCAGGTCACTATTTTAATCCAGCATTAGCAAACATTATTAGCTATTTCTGAACACTGTGTTATGCAGCCCACTTGCTTTTCAATAGAAAATTTTCTCATATACCCTATCATATATGCATATGTATAGCTCCTGTATTTTCCTGGGTTACCTATATTAGGTAACACTTGGTTAGATCCTGCTTTTCTGTAAGTCAGTCAGCAGAAACCAGCTCTGGAAGTTCAACTGCTGCTGCTGATCCTGTCAAGTGTCCTTTCCACAAGAACAAATGTGTCCCATCCCTTATTTATGGCCCTGCTGATGGCACTGGGCCATGATGCTGATGCAGGGTTTTGGCTGCCAGGAGCAGTTTTGGGTTGACAGCTTTATCATTGCCAACCAGATCCTGCAGTCCTGTGAGAGGAAACTTCCATTGTGTGTGGAATAATCGTGTGAAGTTCATAGATAGCATTTTATTTTTAATCTGTAGAACTGGACATGCTTTATGAAGGTAAGTGCTATCCCTGTTTTAATGGAGAGGAAACTGAGATACAGTAAGGTGAAGTGATTTGTCTAAAGTCATGAAGCTGGCAGTAGCAGAAGCAGGGAAATAAGTTCTGGTTCAAGCTCCATTTTCAGAGCGGCGCAAGGATCAGGCTTTCCCAAAGGCAGTGTATGGTGGTGACGGATGGAGGGAGTGTTAATCACAGGCCCCCTGGAAAGGAGGGCTGCTTATTTAGCAGAATAGAATGAATATTTAAAAAGACCTTTCAGACTATTGTAGAATAAATGCATATATCTGTAAGTTATTATGGCTTAAGGGCTAGCTATTAAATGAAAGGATCAATGCATCAAATAGTAGATGCAGAACTTTTAGAGCGAGTTATGTGAATCATGGTCTCCCAGTCTGCTAACGAAACATGCCTGTGCACACACGCACATTAGGGAGCAAACTTGGAGTCCAAACAAGCTGTTGGACTGGACTTCTCTCTATATATATATTTTTTCCCCCATGAGTGATTTGCCCTGCCAACAAAGCTATATTTTATTACTAAGAGAGGCAAACTCAAGTACATTTAAAGAAAAAATATGAAAATTTAACCGGATGCTTCCTAAATATATTATTAATATGTTCACCTGAGCCATTAACTCAGACATGGTTTAATAAGCAGTTCACAAGATCACCTTGGACAAATAGTTTTTTTGTCCTTCTCAAGTCATTATTTATCTGTAGTAGCTAACCAAAGAGGGTGGGGTTTGTGGGTGCTGCTTGACTGCCCTTAAATTCTGCCAACATCTTGGGTTTCAAGAGAGGACGGAGAACAGCGTTCAGTACCACAGGATAGCAACTATACAAGATAACATAGTAACTGCCCAGTTATTTTTCGAGCCTGGTGACTTTGCAGCTAAACCATCCTATTCAGTGATGCAGCTGGATATATGAACAACCATTTACTTATCACGAATTTATTTCGAGCTAATTGGTATCTGCAGTTAAAAAGTCCTTAGCAATGTCACCTCTCTATTTCCTGAGACTCTTATCTGTTTTGCTACAATTTTTTAAGGCAGATGGGACACTGGTGGGAGGGTCCTAGTGTGTGGGCCTTGCTATGCTCTGACAGCCATGCGCTGAGAGATGCTTTTCAGGAGCATCAGGTCAGGAGCACTTTGCTCAGCATTTGGCCAAAGTCAGTTATCCATGATGACATGGACTGTGAATCCCACATTTGCCAGTGTCTCCAAGAATAACATCTCATTGAGCTGTCAGTTGTATATTCCTTTTCTTTATGAACTTCCTGTGTGTTTTCTGCTCTTTTACACTGTGCAGGAAGACCTACCCAGCCTGGTTCAGCATTGGTTGCTGAATTTGCTGCTCTCACTGACAGGTTGCACTTCTGCGCTATTTGCTGAAGCAGATGCTATCATTCTAGTTCCTTTGTAGATTATAGCTATTTTCAGATTGAATTAGATAAGAATTTTGTTTTAAATACCATATATGAGTTGGTGGCCCTACTGGGTCCAATAAAGATGTACTTACTGTAGAAGTCAAAAAGTCATCCTATTCAAACTTTTTTTATAACCAAAAATTAATCACATTTTGAAACGCAGCACAAATATTAACACTATCATGGCTTTTTTCTTTCTTTCTTTCTTCCCCTTTAGGAACAATTTGCCACCTTTCAGAGTCTCATTCCCTCTCTTTTTATTAGGATGGTGTCTGCTGAACTGAAGCTGCCCTGGTGAGTCTCTAATCGTATTGAGTGTGCTTCTTTGTCACTTCCAGGCTGTCGCCCCACCAGGAGGGAAATCCTGTCACCATGAGTGTAACCATGTTACACTTTAAAAAGCATTTTGATCTGTTAAAGGTATTGATTGTTCATCTTTCTTATGGTTCTTTTCAGACAGTTTCCCCTCCCCGCCTCTCCCCCAAAATATAAGGTATCTAGATGTGTATACGGATTCAGAAAGGGAGAGAAAGAAGGGGAGTAGAGAAATCAGAAGTCACATGTTATGAAATCCTAAAGATCAAGAACTCTTTCTTCCGCTGATGGATAATTTCCTAAAAGATCTCACCTGCTCTCTCACCTGTAATTTTTACATGTGCCATATCATGATTGCATGTGAGAATTATAAAAACAGCCATGTAATGAATTAATGAGAGACTGATTTCCAAATTAATCTAATGTCTCTCTCCAATTTCAAAAGTCTCTGGGTGCCAATAGAGTTTCATTACATCTATTAGTTTACTATAGCAGTTTGATTGCTATTACTTTATCAAATATATTTCAGGGGAAAAAGTATACCCTGTTGGTGCCAAGTCAAAGAATAATATTAAACCATCAACTCTACAATGCTCTTGTGTCTCTGATTATTAAGAATCATGTTTCATCTGAACTCTTTTAAGGGAATTTTTAGAAGTAAAAGCATTAGGCTACCACCATCAATGAGTACCTTTAATTAGATTGTCTCCTTTTCCCCTTATCTCCCCCTTAAAAGAAACGTCTCTAGAAATAATAGTATCATTAAAGATTTTATTTAACTTTAATATAATAAAAGGAGGCAAGGGCTACTACAGCAGATGTGCTGCTGGCTGGAGAGGGATTAATGGTGTGTCAGGCAGGAATTCATGACAAATGTACATGGTACGAGGTAGTATTTGGCATTTGCTTTGATTCTAAGGTATCTTGTGCCTTTAACAGGTACTGTTCTTAGAAATCAGCAAAAAATATTGTAAAGGGAATATTCCAGAATATTACATGTGCAGAAATGTGCATATATGAATGAAGAGAAATATGTGCAGGTGCATATAGGCCTGTATGTATGCTGCAGGGTTGTAGCAAACAATTATAACTGGCAAATGATAGGCTGTAAAGCTTCATGATAGATTTTTCAGGGCTATAGGATAAACCACCTTTATCATGAACTTGTGATTGAGTCCCTGGCATTCTGTCCTCTAATCCATCTCTCCTGAGATTTAATTTCACGCTCCAAACACTGTACGGCTTCAGACAGCTGCTATTTAAAAATAAACGAGCATAAATAAACCATCAGAAACAAAGCCCTTCCCCTCTCCAGACAACCAAACAGCAGCTCAGCCTGATCAGAAATAGGGCTGCCTTTCTCTTCATGAGTAGCAATTCTCCCGAGCGCGGCAGTAAGCACAATCTGGGCGTACGATAGTCCACGCTCGTCACAGGCTCATGGCCTGGCACTTAGAAATGGGACATCAGTTTCTCTTTTATGAAACAGGGCGCTGGCTAACTCTTTTACTCTCCCAGCTCTCTTCTCTTTTCATTATCACTCATAGCACATTCAGATTATGGACCATAAAATGTTCATAACAGAAAAGACTCCAAGGTTTCCAGTAAGAGAAACAGTACTTATCTTAAAAGTCGTCTGAGGTACCTTTCTCCTAAATATGTCATGTGTTTTAAGCTAATTTATATCCTTTGGAGGTTGTCTGCATCTTGCTGTGTGTGCTTAGACTCTGGGTCAAGTATAGCGGTTCAAATCATAGTTTCGATGACCTTTCAGAAATTCAGGCAGAATATGTGACTTGGGTGGCAAGAATGTCATTACACGTTTTACTGAATTCTCAATAAAACCTGAAATATGTGATGGTTAGCAAAATGTTACTATGACAGCCTCTCACAGGACAGGATTGGGTACTTATTACTTTCAAGGATGACTTTTAACAGCGTGAGGTGACAGAGATGTTTCCAATCAGCTCTTGCCTAAGACAAACAGTTCCTGATAGACTTTTCGACCTAACAAAAATGGTTAGTAAGACTGAATAACTCTCACAAAACACCACAGCCTTTCTCCTACAGGGTTTACGCACAAAACATAAAAAAATAGATGTGTATACTCACAAACCTGTTGGGTGTACATGCATGAAGAGTTTCAGGTCCTTGAAATTTGTATGACCAAGTCTGACTATGAGTGATACAGCTGCATTTTCACTTCTACTATGACCTAACTTAGAGAAATTATGTATTTCATATATATGAAATCTTCACATATATATAGAAAAATCTTCATGTATTCAGGAAATACTATGTTTTTATTCTGAGCATATTTTATTCATGAGAAGTCTTTTCTTGGCTTTTCTTCCTCTGAAATTTTATGCAATTTTAAAGGGCACTTTGGAACTTGACTTTCCTTCTTTTCTTATGTTTCTTATACAACAGAATTAAAGGCAAGATAAAACAAACTATCCATTTTTCTCATCAAAGAAACAAGCTTTGCCCTCAGTGTTTTCAGTGTATGCGGCTAGGGTAGGCCACAGCAATAATAGATATGATCCTTAAATTCTCAGCCTTAGTAGTAAAACAGGTAAGTAATTTTATCTGTTCCTCCTATGCATTTTTATAGATCAAATAAAAAGAGTACATAAATTTTGTTTTACTGTGGGTGTAGTCATAGATATAAAAGTTTATCACTAGATTCAGTAACATACCTCACAGGATTGTGTTCAGAGAAAGCAATAACATGCATTAAGCATCCCTCCTTGCTTTTTTTTTTTAATTAATGTTGTTGCTTAAGTACTCAAAGTAGTTTTGGCAGAAATAGAGATTTAAGCTTGGAATGTTAGACATGGTGTTTTTCGTTTGATTTAAAATATGATTTGTTAAAAGGTGATTTAAAATAAATTCATTGGGGTTGACTACAAATGTGATGTGTCTTAAGTGGTAATACTGCAGAAGTTGTAGAACATCTAGTTTCAAGTATTTCTTAAGGATTTGAATGCCAATGTTGTAACTATTTTTATGATAATGTGTAATGCCACTAATATATTATTGATTTCTATTAATGATCAATATTCAAACAGTAATATTTTCTTGAGTAGTTACCATTATTTGTGCTAATGCCATCATGTGAGACAAATATCAGAAACTAAAGAATCTTTTGTTGTGTGATTTGATTTTTTAAAATATTAGTAACATTTAGACATTTCATGTCTCTGTGTTTTTTACAAGAAAATAAAGTGGATTTTTTTTGCAGAGTTGCCAAGAAATTGATCTATTTTTTTTTTTTCTGATGAGCAATATGACTTAGCAATTGTATTACAGCAACAACATTTCCTGAAAATGGGAAGGACTGAATCTTCATTCATCTCATGATGACGATGGGAATAAGGGTGAGAGTGGTGAATTATTATTGTATTTAGATGTTGTACATACATAAACTGAGTAGATAACTTGCTTCGGTTCTGTTCCATGCTAGGTAATCTGTGAGTGTCTGCACAAAGTTGGATCATCTTAGCTGCTGGGTGGAGATACTACTGCAGTGATAGTCTAAGCAGAGAAAAGTACCAGGACCTGAAAACTCGTGCAAACTGTTAAGGAAGGAGTTCCTGTACCCCACAGGATTGGTAATAGGATTCACCCTCTGTGTGAAAGCAAATCTTATCTCTGACAAAAATTTGAAGATAAGTTTTGAGGAAACCAGTCAGAGTCTTATTCTGTTCTAAGGATCCAAAAATGAGAGAGATGGCTGAATAAAACTTTGAATTTCATTATGAAAGTTTTACAATCTTTACATATTATAGCTACATTGTGCATTATAATAATTTTATATTGCTGCTTATTAAAATGCAAAAACTTTCAAAATGCAAAACTTTCAGCTAATCCTTGGCCTGGCAGGTTTGGGTATATAATGAAATGCTGGAACTGTGCAAAAGACTGTATAAAAGACTGCATGAGAAAATTCCAGAATTAGCAGCAATCAATATGTAGGAGAACAATAAATAAAATACTGTTTCAGAGGAAAGTTGTTCCTTTTATTGTTTTCTAATGGCATAAAGTTATTTCTGGGTTGGGGGAAGAGGGCCTACAGATAGAGACCTAAACACTGTTGCTGCTGCTGTGTATTCTGGAATCGGCCGCCCAGGCTACTTTTGTGCAGGCAAGTCCAGGAGTCCTCCTGGGGCTTGAAGCCAATTTGGCATGGTGCTCCCAAGTGTCAAACCTGGATGCTGATGTGCAAATTGTCCCCCGGCTATAGACTCTGTTATTCAAGCTCCTAAAACAGGGCCAGGAAATGTTTGGGAGAATGAGCTGCAAGGAGACCATTTTATGTTAGGGAACATTGCAGCTGTTTGTGAGTCTGGGCAGTTGTTTGCCAGTGCCCAGGCATAGTCCATGCCCTAGGCGTAGGCATTTGCTAGTATGGACACTGTCTTCATGCAGTATCCAGGAAAGATCATCATCAAAATGTAGTGTCAGATGATTTCTCTGCAAAATTCTGAGCTTGTGCTCTCATTGGACTTATGGATCACTCCTACGTTGTCCATTTGGTCCCTATATAACAAGTTTTAGTTGCACCAAATATTTACCACCGACTATTTTCAATGTTAGCTCTTAGATTTACCCTAATTATATACCTCACTTTTAGGGGATTATCCTGGACCACCAATACATAAAGTCTGAAAGACCATGAATATAAATGAAAAGATTTCCACTAAAAGTTAAATTTAGCAGACCACTGAGTAGGCTGATTATTTTATTCCATTTTAAGTTCATTGTTCTGTCATTCCATAAATATTCCATTTCCCTTTCCAACTCTTTACTCCCTCCTTCTCTCAAATATACTCTCGTCATCACATATTGCAAATTTATCTTGCAAACTTCTAATACTTTGGTTTCTAATCTACTTCTATAGGCATATAATGATTTCACTTCAGTTCTTGTTCTCACTGTTCTCTTTCTGAATATTACTTTTGAGTTATATTGCTAATTATGATTTGAATTGTCTATTTCCTCTGGAAAAAAATGAATTATTTTTACAAAACTAGAATCAATTGCTTTTTCTCAAGAGATTGCATTTTTGAGTTTATATCTTTTGATGTTTCTAAGTATATATTTATTTTAATCAGCAGTGTACTCATTTTATTACTTTTTTCCTATATAAAGAGCTTGGGATTTTGAAAACACTTCTGCATAAACAGATGTGGTCTGATTGCATTATTTTCATGTATTATTATGGAATATCTCTGTTTAGTTTACTTATGTTAATAAGTAGATGATTAGTAAATATATTAGAAAAATCCCTGTTGCTCAGTAGTTCCCAGCATTCTTGGGTCTTGTTTAGCAATACTGAACAAGCCTCATCCTGACAAAACACCATTCTTTGTTCTCCCCATCAGTCTTTCTTTTATACTTTAAGGTCGTGTAGCTTGGAGCTGCAGCAGAGGGATCTTGCAACATGCTGCCTGGAATGAGGTTCTAGGTGGGTTTGTCTTAGACTGGCTTCCCCTTTCAAGAAGTGAGGGAATTTTTAGTGCTTTTAGATTTGTCTTAAGCACTCAATAACAACTGAAATCTCCCAGTTCAGTTGTCTGAACGTATAATTAACCATTATGCCTACTGGTGTTTATTAGGCTGTTTTATCTAATAAAGCAGCATCTTGCTGCAATAAAAACAGGGAGAGGTCTCCAAAATCATTACGGTGTATCTGAAAGATACTAAAACTTGCCAGAACATAATTCATGTTTTCATACTACTGAAAAATTAATGGTGTGGGTTCCCCCTGCCCAGTTTTCAGTAATGAATACTCTAACTCTTAAAATGCTGGTAGGTAAAATACCGATCAGGTTGTAGGATGTGAGGATATAACTACATATGGACTTTGCTGCTATTTTGTTTTCTGGCATTTATACCAAATTTCAATGAAAAAGGAGGAATATGATTTTCAAATCAACAGGCCAATTCGAAATGGTCTCTTATGCTGATTTTTGGCTTCTCTCAATGAGTGCTAGGCTGAATAAAAAGATGACCGTCACAAAGAGCGATAGCACCATAATGCTGTGTTTACAACTGAGTGTATTCAAGCTGTTCCCCACCATTGTACAAAGCTCCAAGAAAGTATACGGCTGCCCACACTTCTGCCTTCCTCAATGAATTAGGTTTATTTCTTTGTTTTGTTTTCTCCCTTTCGTATTGATTGTCGTCTTCCATGTTAAGTTTCATTATAGTTCGAAATGTTTCTTAAATCAAGGTTATTGATATTTACAGAGAAGATCAATCCTAATAATACCGAACACTGTGCAACATCCCTCAAATTAAACTGTTTCTGTTCAGGACCGTCTTCTGCAACTGAAGCCTTTTCTTCATACACAGAGGTAATGAGCTTGTTTAAATGTATATGCATTGGTGGAAAAAAAAAAAGTAAATTTGCAACCTTGTTTTTGCAAGTTTTATGAAAATGTGGTTTTGGGAGAATTTGAATATTTGTTGTCCTCTTCTAAAACAAGCAGGAACTTTTTTTTGACTAGTCAAAGTTATTCCCAGTGGCAATTATTCACCATGTTTACCAATAAATATCACATACTGCTCTGGGCTTAGGAAAATGCAAACAAAAACAAACAAAAAAAACAACTAATAAAGGAGCAGAAATTTAGTGACCTCATGTCATTATAAGAAGTGCTATATTTCATGCTTCCCTTGTGAAAACAATTCCCGTGTATATCTTCTAGAATACATTATAAGAAGACACCGGTTCTGAAACAACTTGTCATTATCACCGAAGGAACTAGTGCTAAGGGAAGCAATCTTTTGGTGTAGATGCTCACAGATACATTATCTATGTGTGAGAACAACAAATTTATTTAGTTACAGTCACGGCTGTTTTTCATACTTACAAAATGAATTATTTGTATGGGTGACTGTAGGGCTCCAGGTTCTTCACAGGTCTCTCCTTGACAGCTGCTTCCCACTCTTTAAAGTCTGGTAAATCCTTGCTGGGTCCTTGCAGTCAAGGCAGAGACACAGCATAGCAATGAGCTTTGGCCTTCAAGAGCCAGGCAGTGAATGAGCTGCATAGAAATGGAAATTAGTTGGGCATGGACCAAAGAGAAACTCCTTTTGGTAGGACTGGATTTATGTTGCCAGGGAGTCAAAGGACCCTAGTGCAAAACTCTCTGCATGAATGGACTTATGTGTTCATGGTCCTCCTGGGAACAGGCTTTCAGAAAGCAAATCTTTGGCCTTACCAAGAGTTAAGCCAGCAAATACTCTCTAAAGTAACCATATAAATTTTCCGTATCACCATTTTTTTTTGTCACAAAGTTTTGTCACAAAGTTTTGTCACAAATGAAGGTCTTGAATCCAAAGGACAGGTAAGTATTCATAGGATGCCTGGACTCTTTAATGAACACAAGGCACCGCAGCAGCAGAATCAGCTAGAAAGTGAATCAGCTGTTTTTGTCAGCTGAATCTATTCTGTAGTTATTTCCTTGAGATCTGTGTTATTAACTTTAGCTGTAAAAGCAATTTACTATATGCAAAATACATACCATATTTTTACTGTAGATATAAAGGAGTTTTTCCTCTTAAAAAGAACATTCAGTAGGAAAGACTTAAAATGAGGAGGTGCTAATATAATTGTACCAGCACTAATTTTACATAACCTTGTGTGTAGCTATTGCCTGAGAACAGTTTGGAGAACACTACTTTTTGGAATATTTAGAAATTATTATATAGAAAACAAAAGAGAGGAAATACAAGGCAAGCTATTACAGTTGGAGTGGGCAAGCATCTCTGTCCAAGTATTTATGAGTTCAACTGTGATCTAGTCAAAATGGCCAGTTCAGAGCAATACACCAAAAAAAAAAAAAAAAAAAGTGATTTCCCAATTGGAACTGCTTGGATTGATTGCAGAAGAACATTTCTCTTTAGAGGTCTTCACAACATATTGAGAATCTGTAAAATCAGCAGTAGCAGCTTTTTACTTCTCAATCTCTGACTGCAAACAGCACAAAATAATTAGATAAGATGAAACATCCTACAATAGAAACCTTCAACATTTTCTTCTCAAAGAAATTCCTTCCGCTCCTTTCTGATTTCCTGACAGATTTAAGTCCCTTACCTAATGTTAATTTTCATCACATTTTCCTAGAGCACATCAAAAAAAAATCTGCAGTTCATCAGCTCTGTAGAGAACACTGGGAATAGATAACATTTGCTTGTTGCTTGCTTGCAAGAACAGAGAAAATTGTAGATCAGTTAAAGAGTTTCAAGTTTGCCTATGCCCCATCCTTGCTCTGTTCAATTTCTACCTGTGCTGGCATTTAGTACAGACTCTTCCTTAATCTATATTGTTGTGCATTTTTAATTGTGCTTTTCAGTGTACATCATTTAAAGAAAAGTTTTGGTATCATTTATATTCAGCTACAATATTAACTTATATTTTTGGCTATTGTGTTGCTCCTTTTTGTATAATTTCCTCTTCTGTGACAGATTTTCTTTGCTGGTAAACAAAATCATTTAAAAAAGTTTCAGCAGGGAAGGTTTGTCTCTGTAACAACCTGAAACACTGATAGGGTCTGAATCCAGGGCCCAGACATTTTCAGAGTGTCTCAAAAAGGGTTGCTGTGTAGAGAAAGCAAATAGTTATATAAATTCTAATACACAAAATAAATGATTTAGAAAAAGATTTTTTTTCCTAGTGGTTTACCAGGAAAGAAAGTTGTGATATGTACTGATATACATGCCTTTTGGATTGCTTCAGCTCTATTTCACTGAAATGAACTCAATACATAAAAGTCTAAATAACTCACTGAGTTATGGGTAAAGTTAAAGATAGGCTGATATGTTTTGGCTTTTTTCAATTTCATTGATAATAAATGCAGTAAAGAATCATGCATCCGTGTATGTAGGAGGTTACATTGTACTGGAAAAGACAATCATCACCTTTTATTATTGTAGGGGCTGCAGCACAACAGAAAATATAGTTTAGAAATAAAAAAAATGACTTCTCGTAATGATCATAGTATTTCTAGTCTTAGTGCTTTAGAGAGTTAAATCCACCTGCTTAAATATTGACTGATTTTATATTGTTTATGAAACTGTAGTGAGAATTGTCGTTATACCTTACAGTGTAATTGTAAAAGACGCACCTTAGCAATCTTTGTGAATGAAAGCTTGCTTTGGCTTGCTAGAGAAAGTAGGTAGCTGCACAGTTTCTCTCTTGGCTATCCTTGCAGTGATCTATAATGCTCTTACTATGTGTTCATACGAGTTAGCAGGAGTCACTTTATGTGCAACTTCAAACAAAGTTCCAGTCTTGTTGGCTCAACAAGGACCTTGGAACTAATGTTTTTTTTTTGTTTTTTTTTTTGAAGACTTCAATTAATAACAATAGCAAAAAAAGGAATTCTATACTTTTTCTTGTTAACAATGTATACACAATATGTGCAATGTACGTTCTATTCCTTTTTTGTAGCTGATTTCTATTTATATTGATAGGCAAACTCTTGTTTTTAACCCAAACTCATAGTTTATGCTCATAGTTTTATTCACATTTCCAGATATTCGGATACTATTTGTTCTGTGTCTTTGCTTTTTCACCAACTTAGGGTGAGCACACCTTCCTTGGAAAGAATAATAACATAGTAGTTAAGGCAGAAATTGGTGAGACTTCCCCAACGTTATGTAGCAGGCCAAGATCACAGCAAGAGTTACAGTCGAGGCCTTTGTGAGCCTGTTTGGTGCTTTGAATGTTAGCCTGCTCGTGAGGCACATCAGAGAGGAGCCTGACTGTCTCCAGTCCACACCAGGTTTCTTATGTTTTTGAGCAAGCTCCTCTGTTTAGCTTCTTGCTTGCTTTAATAAAGCTTTGACTTCCATATGCCCCCTTTGTGCTTTTCTGGATACCAACGATGAGCTGGGTGCTTCACTCAGCCTTTAAACGTATTGCATGAGAGTAAAACAATGTAATATTAAGGAGGCCTCTCGTTTCCAGCTTGTCACAATAAAATTGAGTTTATAAAGAACTGAGGAAGATATATAAGGCCTTCCTTAGCAGTACCAAATATAAATATGGTGGTCTGAAACAACAATGGATTTACGTGCTACAGTCTGTAAGGCTGAACAAGCAATTTCAACAAAAGTTCTAGAAAACTTTATCAGAGAGCACTGCTAAGTATTTACATTGAAACTCTGGGGAATGAGCCTTACCACTGGCACTCTGAGGAAAGTAAAAAGAAAAGTGGCCAGGGTGTGACCTGGAAGATCTCCCAATTATGCTTTTTTTAATGTAAAAGTTCCTCAAATAGCTGCTGCCAGTTCCTTTCCCACAAGCTCTTAACTGCCTGCAGAGAAACATTCCTCAGCCCTAGGTCTGCATTCCCTTTGCAGCCTGTGGGCAAATCTGCAACAAACTCTTATTTTCTAGAGGTTTGGTTTGTTTTTTTTGTTTGTTTGTTTGTTTTTGTTTTGTTTTTGTTTTTTTTTTTAGAGATCACTGGTAAGGTAAATCAGCAGTTCATAGCAGAGAAAAAAAGGGGAAAGGGACATAGACTGGGTGCTAAGATATAAAGAAAAATCATGATATTAATTTCAGAACATGAGTGCAGCTGATTAAAATGGTGTCCATGTTGGGACATACCCAATTGTCTAGGGGATGCATTTCAGGAGTGACCTTTTTGTGATGAGAATCAGTCCTGCCTCTCTTTTTTAACAGATACCTGACCAGGTATCAGGATGGAAAAATGACTATCCCTTTCCTTGAGGGCTTTAGAAGTAAAATGAAAATTTCATTTTAACTGAATAAAAGTATTTCTGTGTGACTACATGCTGTTTGTGTACACAGCGGTCTTTATTCCCAAAACTTGAACTTAATATTTATCTTGTGATTATAATTCTTCTTTTCCTTTTTTTTTTTCGTTCCTTTAAAAGAGATGATACAGCTGTTTCAAAAAGTAAAGCAGATCATGAGTTGTTTAAATATAGAAAGATATATTCATGCATGTCTTAATAGATAAATGTGTATCTGGAGATTAAATAATTTTTTTTATATTCCTTTATTTTTTGTAACATTTTCATACAGTAAGAGAGGGCTCTCCTCTGTGACTAAACCCTTGGCATCAAACAGATTTAAATACAGATTTTTTTCCACCCTGTTTTAATGAACCATGCTTCATCTTTCCCAAAGGGGCTGCAAAATGCCTTACAACCAATTCTGATTAGCTGCTTATTAAAATGTATGTATGTATTTTTTTGAATATTATTTATAATATTTTATTTATGTATGGTCTAGGACTCTTCTGTGAACACTTACAGACCAAGCAGTACAAAAGGCAACAACCAAATGTCAGCAAAAGCTACGAACGTCAAAACTTAAAGGTGTCTGTAGTTGGAAAAGGGAAACAGCAAGAGGTAAAATGCAGGTCTGCATTTCTTTTTCTTAGACTACTATAATACAGTACTTTATGACTGTATTATAGTATTATTATTATCTGTGCAACCTGGATGAAATTAAAAATAATGCAAATTATTTCTAGTCAAAAGTCAAGTTATTTTTTACTTTTTTTTCTTCATTGTATTTTATATTCCTATTTTTGTGAATTAAGAAGGTAGACTATTCCTAATAATGCCTATAAGTATGCAAAAAGCAGCTGACAAAAAAGCATATGACAAAGCATTTTAAAATCTATGATTTGAAAATTCACCTTCCTGTGCTTTTTTTTTTTTTTTTTTTTTTTGATTTTGTTGTTGCTTAACAATTCTGTGTGTCAGGTGAAAATTCTTTCTCATTCCAAGAGCTTAAGCAGAGCACTTCACCAAACCCGTGCTTGGATCACGCAATGGCAGGAAGAGCAGTTGTGCCAGAGGGACAGTGTCTTCTCCAGGGAGGTCTCATCTCATGCCGAGCACGCAGAACTTGTGGGGAGAACCGAAGAGCCTGGGGTGCTCCTACCTCCGAGTGCATCGCCTCCAACAGGGGTGAAGTACAGAGGAAGAAATAGCCCTTTTAGAAGCCTACCAGTGTTTCTCGGAGAGGACAACCTGCCGTGTTTGCAATGCCGGAGGTTTGCTCCCAGACCGAGCTGTGCTGCTTTGCTCTTAAATGCCAAGGTAGCATTAATTCACTTTCTACCACGGATTGGTGAACAACTCGGTGGTTTTGGTTTCTTCTTGCTTGAGCTCAGCAGAGCGGTGCTGCCCCAGAGGGAGTGAGGTTACCTCTCTGTGTGCTTATATATATTTCTATCTATTTGGATATAGCTATATTTAGATATTACATATGAGTGAAGGTATGATTGGAATTATAGAAACTTATGGTTTTAATGGCTCCCTAAGGAATAGGGTGGGGAAGGAGGGAATTTAAATAAGCCCTTTTCAGGTCAACTCAAAATAAAATCAACCATCGGGAATGCCATATGTCTTAAAATATTGTGAGGACAGATAATATCCAGAACGCTTCCTTTTATAATTCTTATTGGGTGCTAGAGTTTTTTTACATATGTTTTACTTGCAATGGCATAAAAGCTATGGTTATATACCTTCTGTACATTTTTTGTATTGGAACCATGCAAGCTGTTTCTCCATTGGGATTCTGCAGAGCAGTTCATTAGAAATGAAAGGTTATGGGCATGCCAGCACTACCACAATTGACCTTTTACTTGATGACTTTCTAAAATCATGCTGAATGCCTCTAAAGATGCAAATGTATTTTCTTCAAAACAGTTACTCTGAACCTTGCATGAAAGCAGCCTGATTTGTCGAATTACAGGATTGTTGATTTCAATCCACTGTATTGAGATACTCAGTATGTCTTGCTCTATAAAAAGTAGCTTACCTCTTCTAATTGTGGCATGACTTTTTCATCCTTGGCTTTGCCCTTTATGTCAGTAGTGTGCCTTTTTACTTTCACTTCTCAGCATGGGGTTAAGGGGACTGAAGCTGAGAAAGCAAGCGAAGTTTTCATAAAACATCTGCTTTTGGTATTGATTGCTGGTTTGTGTTACCAACGACGCTTTACTGGATGAAAGACTCCAGCAGCTCTCTTTTTCCTTGAGCAAGGGGAACTAAGGATTGAAGGTTTCTGCAAAGTCATACGTCCAAATATTGAGACTGCAGGATTTGTTAATATTTTGGTAGACCACCACTTTATTTTTTAGGTATGTATTGAAACTGTTCAATGAGCTACAGCGTTATTTCCTGTTTCAGAGCATTATCTATTGCTTGAAAGAACCTGGTCTATTTATTTATTTATTTATTTACTTATTTATTTATTTATTTAATTTTTACATAGGAACTGATGTTCGGAAGTACTGAGAGAAAAAATATAGACACCCAAAAAAAATGAAGAAAAAAAGAGGAGTAAATTCTAGTCTAGTCTTTCTTCTATCTGTTGTCTGAAACTATTCCACTTAAAAATATATAATAAAAAAGTTTAAACTTGTAGCTTTTCAGGTCAGAGGAAACTGAGATTTCCAGGATCCGAGTTAAACGTCTTAACGGCTGTGTAACTATATGGCTCTGCCTCTTACTCTCACAGTTTTGTGTGTATCCTTAAAGACAGTATGAAATAGAATATGTATGAAATGGAATATCCACCTGGTGCCATTTGAGCTTTACTTCAAGCTTTAGGGAATCTTAAAAATGAGATCTAACCAAACACAGAAATTTGCCATTGAATTTAATAAGGAAGGATCTGATTTTGTACCACTAAACCTTAGGTAAATGTTTGTAGAATAACTAGTGTCTGGCCTTTGAAAGGTTATATTAGGAAGGAGTTGAGGTCTGTATCACATTAAACTTGCAATTTTGGTTACACATGGCATCGTTTCTTAAAAACTGTCTCCAAGAGCAGAGTTTTTTTCTCATCCTTAACTTAGTTCTTTGCTGTTTTTCATTATGATTTTGTTTTAAATAAAGGATAAGGAGAAAAGAGAATATGAATTTCATAAATCTCTGGTTTGCCTGTGGTTTTATACTTTTTGAGGAGATTGGATATCCAGCAAAGATAGGTGTCTTGTTCAAGTGTCACACCTAAATCAACAGTGCATTAGTTCGGCAACTGAAAATTAGTTTCCAAAGTCTTCGGAAAACTTGTCTGTTTGAAAATAATTCTTTACTGAGATCTAACTGTGAAGGCATGACAAGCTTTTTCACAATATATACGCTTGTTGTTTGTTTATGATCTGATATGCTAGGTTCAGTGACTACTGTATTGACCCAATTTATTTAATTTAGTAAATTACGTAGCCGTTCAACATGATTTAGTTTAATATCGATATGCTTTTTGGACAGTATATTTCATTCAATGCATGATGTATCTGATGCAGCAGGTATAGTGATTTTGATTCAATATATTAAGTATCTGACTAGATAGGTTATGTATCTGATTCAGAATATGGCTGATTTAATAGACTGTGCTTTTATTTCTGTGTAAGCTGCAGTAAATTCTCCGTTTATTTAATTCAGTTTTTGATATATTGGCAGTATATGTAGCTGTAGTTAACACATTTATGGGACTATATAATTCATCCACAATATTTCTGAATTTTGAATAAGCTATATCTCACATATATCCTCAGAGGCTTGAAGGCGGCTTTCAAGCTGTGATAGTAACAGTACAAAATGAAATCATTTGTGGAGAACGTTACTGGACGCAGATCATCGTTTTCACATGTCGCTCTTTGTGGAACATCTTGAATTTGAAATGGCCTTCACAGCACCTCTTGGTGCTATGCTGGAGACCGCTGGTTCCAAAATCACTGTTTATATGAAAATCATCTATCAGAAACTACTGATATCAGTACTGTAACCTTCTGGGAGGACCTAGTAGCAGCACTTCTTTTATAATGCTAAGCCCTGTAAAGCATGCTATACTTGTAAAGAAATGTGTCACTTCCAACTCACAGAAGTTGCTTGACATGTAATTCTGGGTTACCAGATAAGCCAATTAGAAAAAAAGTTATGATAATTAGGAATTCAGTTCTCAAGTCAAGGGAGGAAGATACCTGATAAGAGAATGAAACAAAACATGGTATTTAGGGATGAGTCCTCATTATTTCATGGATTTCATCCTGTGTGTACATCTGGTTGGTTTCTGCAATCCCTTCTATAACTGCTTGGTTGTTTATAGAGGCCTCTGCAAACATTTGTTGTTTGGCATTTGAGCAGCCAGACAGACTGAAAGAAATAGGAAGAGATCTGTTCTGTAAAAATTGCACCTTTTCACCATCATAGTAATATTCCTTGTAGTATTCATAGTAGTATTTCAAGTTAGGAATTGACATGGATTAATGCTATTTGTTCGATGAAATTAAAAAAAAAAAAAAAAGAAAAGAAAAGAAAAAAAAACCTAGAAAGAAGGGAAAAATCATTGCAGTTGCTGAAAAAGCAGATTTTTTTTTTCCATTTTCTCAAAGACCGAATTATTCATGCTCATCAAAAAAATGTTGTTTCAATCTTATGAGTTGTTTGTAAAATAGGAGGAAATATTTGATCTGCTAGAGAATACTTTCTCCCTGGAAGAAATTCAGTCACCTTCTGTCACTGTGCATTGCACTTATATTGTTTCTTAATGTAACATATGAAAGTAGGAAATGGAAATCTACCTTTTAAAATGTAGAAGATAGCATTGCATCAATTCGGATGATAGGATCCTCATGCAGATTTGGCATGTCAAGTACGGAGGTTGAACTCTATCTACTTTTCGTGCAAAGCTGCAAAATCCAGATAGCTAACTGGTAGTTTGTTTCTAAATACTATATTGAAAATAACTCTACTCCCCAGCCAACTCATGCATTCTGAGCAGTGACAGATGAACACTACTTTCCATTGCTGTGTTATACTACAGCAGAGTATGATAAAAAAAATTAAATATTTGTAACACTCCCTCCAAAAGGTGTAAAAATATTTAAGAATTGAGCCACCTGGTAGAAGAGAGTTAGGAATAACTAGCACTTAAAAAAGGTGCATGTGGAGGGAAGTCAGGAAAAACACCAAAAATTAAGGGTAATTCCCCTCCCTTCTCTTTGCCCAGAATGTAAGACTATTGCACAAAAATGTTTTATTGAATCTTCCCCATCCCAAATAAAGAAAAATTCCTTTATATCAAGCTACAATTTAAAAGTATCTTCAAAGCCTGTTTATATTAGTAGGTGCACATCATCTCACAATCCTTGCATTTTTTTAAGAATAACTGCAGGAAATGCAGCTGTAGTGCATGGGCACATTATGTAATCCTACATTTGCGATTCAGCCTCAAGGGAGCCATGACTGCTGACACAATTTAGTTTAATGTTAAGGCTAATTTTAAGATAGATCTACTGTAAAAACTTTTGCCAGCACAACGATGCCTGTTAGAGGCTTGATGACTTTTCTCTGTCCAACTTAACTTTGTTGGCAGAAGCTAAGTTCAGATGTGGGTAAACGAAACAGCATCACTTTTGCTGATGCAACTTTACTCCCCTCAGGAGAAATAGAATAGTGATTTATAAAAGTATAAGCTTGTGATAGATTATAATTTCATCAGAAGTGTTCCAGTTCTCTCATTTAACTTTGGCCATCCAAAACATCACCTAACTTTAGCCATTGCTAATTCTAAAGGGCCCAGTGTCCTCTTAGACTCAATAAGGAGAAAGAGGCATCATTATCAGCTAGTAATCCTAAAATGTGTATCTGAATAATCCTGATAGTAGCTTGCCAGTGATGCTTTTCAGGATAGTGATATTAGTAATTGGTTACAAGAGTAGATATGACCTGACTTGAATCAAGGGCACTGTGCTTGATCCTTTCAGTGTCAAATATCATTCAACATAATCGGCTTTATACTTGGAGGATCTTTTTATGAATATTGAAACAAGGTTTGTTTAGTGTTGAACTTGAATAATTTCTATCATTACTAGCATACCTCCTTCTGAATTAAATCATCCTGATTTTATATCAGAATTTGTGTTCAAAGAGAAATTAAAATTAATGAGAGGAATTAGGACATAGGATTTGTGAGATTTGAGGACCGGTTCTGTAGCAGGTTAAACTGCTTTCAGTTTGATTAATATTGATTGTGTAAAGCCTTAGATGTCAACTGAGACATATATATATGTATCCCATATGCATGGAAAAGGGATTGAATGGTGCTTTGAATTTCTTGTGAGTCTAAGAATTTCTTGCGACTCTGGGGAAAAGTATTTTGGTGGATAAAGTTGCACATGATTCTTGATGTGTTTGCAAATAAAGTCTGTTTGTATTTTGTTCCTTTTTGACTTGTGCTGGAAAGCTTTCTGTCTCCATTGCTCATAGCTGCAAATCTGAGTAAGATGATGCTGGACAGATTCTGATAAGCTCTGAATTTAAAAGCAATAACATTTTATTACCCTTCATATCATGCTTAGGTAGTAGTGTTAATCTGATTCAAAATTAAGACACTGAAAGATTCCTGTCTGTTTTGTGGTGCATATTGGAAAGAAAAAAATCAGATGTCATGTTATGGTATTTATGTAATGAGATCAAGTACAATTCGGATTTATTTTGTTTTAAATATACCTAAGTGCCAGATAATTTGAGAAGTCTGAGCTTCTGATAACTTCATTAACACAGAAGTGTCTGAGGTTTAATTCAGTTTAAATAATGCATTTGCTGAACTAAAACGAACAACTTGGAGTTGTTTCTGCTTAATTTCTTCTAATATAGAGTCTATTTGAACTTTATCAAAAATCCCAGAAGTCACTTTCTCATTAGCCTGTTGGCTCACTTATATTATAGTTTTCAACAGCTGCTATGAAAGTTCACACAAAGATCCATATTACAAGAAATCCAATACTGCCTCTTAAAGGTTTAGAAAAGTCTAAAGCTGATTCCACATATACCTATTCAAATAAATGGCACATTAGCTAGTAACTTTCAAAGTATTAGCATAGTGTGCTTAAAATTATAATCAGCTTAATTTAGAATTCTGTCAACTAGTTTTAGCTTAATAGTCTGGTAAATTGAGCTAGCATATTTCATTAGCATTTTTTTCCTAGAATAAACTTTATGGGATGCTATATGTTGTCGATGGTTAGGATAAAGATTTTAGCTATTACTTGCCATCAGTAATGACAGTGCTTAATTTTTAACCTCTCTAGGCTGTGATCCCTTCTGACTCCATGAAGCTATGGGTATAATGTCACTGAAAATCCAAGTACTTATATAGATGACTGCAATTAATGCTAAAGGGAATTGGAGATTTATATGTGCCACTGCCATTACCACTAATGGAAATTTCATATGTAAATTGCCATGCATGGAAATAATATGCTTCTTAGTACTCTTTATCAAAAAGTCATCTGCGCAAGCAGTCCTTTAAATCATAAATTCAGCTCTTTTACATCATGAAAAATATTTCTGAAAAAGGAGAGAGAAGAAAAGAAAAAATCAAGCTCCTGATTTTAATGTTAAGAATTGTCCTTATACTACTTAAGTTATTCAAAATTACAGGCTTATTAGATGCTTGACTGCAACACACAGCTTCCATTGACTTCTTTAGCTTATAGGCAAATATAAGCTTAAACCTAACATTCAGTATTCGCAACTCTACCGCTAATTCTTTGGTGTACTTCCCCACTGCAGACTTATTTCTCATGAGCGGTAGACATCAAGAAAAGCTGAGCTTTGAAAATCATTTTGAAGGACACAATGTTCCTTAAAACGAGCTCTCAAATGTGGCATTGGATAGGGTAGCACTGAAAGCTCTGCTCATTAGGAAAAGCTGCACCTGTGGATTGCAGATGGAGGGAGGTTACCTCTTCCCTCTTTCACCTCAAAGACATATAGTTAGTAAAAGGTTGAAACAGCTTTAAATTTGCAAGGCTTTCTGGGCAAATAAGTAATGTCCTTCCAGCTATGAGAGTAGAGAATGCCACTGTGGTATGGATAAAAGTAGGATCATCTAAATCTTCGTGTCACTCTGTCCAATTTGGAAGTGGTGCAGGTCAGGCTACTACTTTAGCCTACTACTGAAGCTACTACTGTAGGCTACTACTGAGCCCATCAGATGTGGCACAGTTGCATTTGCAGCATTTTTTTTAAAAAAAAGATGCTAGTGGGTGTAAGGATTCCAAAGGTTATTTGAGATATAAGTGCTGTGATTTACTATGGCAGCGTCAAAGAAGAAGGAAATAGTTTAAGAGATCAAGTGTGCCAAGTTGTGGTCCTGGCGCAACTGGAGTGAGCAAAGGCAGAACTAAGCCAACAGAGCACATAGGGCTTGTCTTAAGCCACTTTACTTCCTAAACTTAAGACTGAACTGAACCTGGCTTTCAAAAATAGCAGACTCCTGTACAGAGAAGAAAGGCAAAGAACTTGGAGGCAAGACAGAGAGAGGTCTGAAAAGGAACAATCTGTGACGCTAACAGGGAGTCCTGCTTGGCAGTCCTGCTCGAGCACTTTCCCCGTGTTTTATCCAACGCTGCCTTACAGGGACTGTCCTTTGAAGCGAGGCTGGCGCTGCGGCTCCCCACGGAGCAAGTGCCCTGCTGACACTGACACCGCGCCAGCATTTTCGCTTCCCCTCTGCAGAGCTAAACCACTTACGGAGGGCAGCGCGAAGCCTGGTGAGTGCGCTGGTTAGCGAGCTGGAACGGAGCGAGGAGCCCGATAACCATCGGAGCCCCTAGGGTCTTGCATTAAAAGAAAAGGATGCTGCTTGATGTTATTCTTGGATCAGCTGCCTTTATCTGGAAGGTGGATACAGAAAGCAAAGTTCAAAAGCAGGTTTTTGCTGTGATTCTCAGGTGTGTTTAAGACTCATACTAGAAAGCAGTGCACGGATAAATAAACTAGATGTGAATGCGCTGGCTCAAGTAGTACTGCTAGATTGGATTTGTTGTCTTTATTCTTGCTTATTGTACTTTTTATCAAGCATTAGAAAAAAATTTCCAACGGCTAAAATTTATGCAATAAAATGATCAATATAATTATGCTGAAAAAAGTGAATATTTTCTACTTTAAAAAAATTCTATTAACATTTTTCACAGAAGTCTAACATTGAAAATAACATTTTAAGTATAAGCACTCTAAATATTGAAGTGCTCTTTTCTCTAACTGTGGTGCTGGACTTTGTGATAATTATCCTAACTTTTATTCATGCTCTGCATAAAACATATTAATATATTTGAATATATTTTGAATATATTTTCTAAGACAAACAAAGCTATATCACCACAGCATCTATCTTCCTAAATACCTTCTTAGTCCCCAAATTAATTTCTATCAAATTTCACAGGACCCGAAAATTTCAAAGCTATTAAATTCTGATAAATTCTATACAGTAGAGGATATATTGGAGTAAGAGTTTCAAGGAGTGGCTGCAAACTAAAATGGCTTGCTGCTGGAACTTAGAAAATTCATATAGAAAACTAGCCACATGAATACTTAAAAAAAAAAACAATAACAACAAAAGCTTTGTAAAATATTATAAATTGTAAAATGTACATCCATAGGAAAGCCACTCATACCACTTATTACCACTAATAAACCACTAATTAGTCAGTTCATGTAGCACCTTGTTTAAGTAGCATTACTGCTCACTCATGTTAGCCCGTGACAGAGGAGCACACAGTTAATATTGTTAACATTTGTATGTTGTTTTCGTGTGATTCTGTCATTTTTCCTCTTCTCTCTTAAGTTCCACTTGCTTCTGAATCTCCATGGTCTTTCCCCCACAAAACAGACCTGTAGTTCTTCAAAGCAACATTGCAAATCCATAGGCAATGCTTAGTTTGCTTTCCCATTCTTCATCTGTAAATTATCTATAAGCATTTTTAGGATTTTGTATTGTCTAGATTGTAGATTGTTGTATTTTACATTTGGCTGCTTTTATTTTGCCATTTATTTCATGGACTGAAGTTTCAATTCATTTAATTAGGTTGTGACACACATCACTCAAAAATGAAAACCTTTAAAAGAGCCAAAAACTGTATTTCACTTAATTTTTAAGGCTAAAAAGACAGCAATATTAAGATGTTAACAACCACGTACTAAGGAACATATTTTCAGTGTTTCAGTGTGCACTGTAAACAAATCTGATGCATTTATCTAGATAAAACCTAAATAGAGAGTAGATCTGACTTAATCCATTAAACACACTTATAAAGAAATTATCTTTTATCTGTCCCATTACGTAGCATGCTCAGACAAGACCTGTTAGGTTTAAATAATTCTATAATGAAGGTTAAGACATTCAGTTCTCTCTTCCTTCCCTGTTTTTTAGGGATTTGTGCCCATGCATATTTGGAAACCACTTAAGATACTTATTAATATCCCTTGTTCCAGCATTAGGTCAACCCACTGAGGGCAATAATAAAAGGAAACATTCTGACCAAGTTGGCACCACTTTCTAGTTTTATTTGTTAATAATATAAAAATCCTACTTCTTGGTTTTACATCATGCAAAATTCTCTCATGATGTCAGCTTGCTTTATCTTTAATTTTCCTAATCAGAATTTTGATTGCTTTTTGATGCAAACTTTTATGTTTGTATAGCCTTTTTGATGTATCTCTCTGACAAAATATTCAAGTCAAAATAATCAATCCATATTCTGAGTTAAGTTACCATCGCAATTTGTTAACTAGTCCCAAAGTGTTTCAGTTTTTTCTCCACAGCAAGATATGTGAAAGTCGATTTTTTAAATCTTTTTATTTGTTCTAATTAGCTTTCCTGTCTCTCTACTTAGCAAATATATGAAGGAATTGCAGTTTTCTACCCATATTTGTTTTAGCCTACTGAAACAATTTAGTTAGGCAAATAGTAACTTCACAGACAGTTATCATCAGCTGATATTTTGTACAATTCACTAGAAGTATTTCATATGCAGACTACTTGGACGTTTTACAATGGAGCATTGTGTTTTAAGACAATGATTCTATATGATTCAATGTTGCCGTGGAGCTACATTGTTGGTTTACAAATCAAAGATTTGTAAATTGCAATCCTAAATTTCTCCTCTTACTCAAATCTGAGAAACTAACTAGAAAAAATAACTTTGTTTATTCTTCTCTCAGCAGAAGCAACAATACAACAGGGTTTGTTTCTGTTCACTTGTCATTTACAGTGCTCTGAATCCCTCCTGATGTCAATTGTATCAAAGGTTGTGTTGAAAATGAAAGAAGTTAAGTGAATATATTTCTTCTGGGATAGTTTGGAAGCCCTAAAAGAATTCTTTGGTGTACCCTGTGTGTTTCCATATTAGTAAGAGTTTAGACTAACCTTATTTTGACAGCAGAAGTTCTCTTTTAAGTGCAGAAAATAGATGTCTCAATGCAACAAAAATGTTTCAAGAAGAGAAGCCATTTGGAATCTTAGAGACCCAAAGTGCTTCTTGCCCAATGGGCTCAGCTTTTATTGAGGACAGTCATAAATAACTTTAAAATATTCCAGGGTGATAGGATGGAGCTGCAGATTAGGTCATTATGGAATTGCAGTTCCCTTGCTTAATGATTTTACAAAATTGCCTGGCAATCCAACAAAGAGAGGGAGCACAACGTGGTGAATGCAGGCTAATTAAACCAATAATTGCTTCTTGTTGTGTTCCCAGATAATGTGCCCCTGATAATTTTAAATGAAGTCTTGAAGCTGACTTCTTGAATGAAATGCTGTGCTAGTTAAAGCTTCACTAACTCTGTGCTTAGAAACTGGCCTACTTCTCAAGGTCCCTTGCATTGCTCAGACAAATATTGCCGTGCCATGCCATGAGTACAGGAATAGCTTCTGTGTATGTCAGGTAATGGGGTCCTGAATTTCTGCATGTTCTCCCTGTTTGCCACAGTGTGACTGATTTCCCCAAACAATTCTGAAATTAGGGGCTGCAAATTAAGTCTTTGATGTTCAAAGTTCTGCTTCTCTTTTTTTTTTTTTTATTTTTAATTTTAGGAAAATGTCCAAACTTCTGCACATCTCACAGACATTGGTGTAAATCTAGAGTAACTCTGCTGAGATTTATTAGGGCTTTTTGAGTTGTATCTGTGCCAAATGCAAGTATGTGACTGTTGACTGGTGGCTGTTTTTGAACTTGGGAAATATTTCATGAAGCCCCCAACAATTTCAAGGTGATCTTCAAAGTGGATAATTTCTGAGGAATAATTTTGAAACTTTTAATGTTGAATTTAGAGTGAGAGTTTTGTCAATCAGTTAAAAGGACATCAGACAAATTTGAGTTATATGCCATGCTGCAGACATGTTATGTACGCTTTCCACCTCAGAAAATAAATACATGTTTGTAGTTATTAAACAATATGCATTTTAAGTCATGTTTAGTCTGAAAGCAAGCCTGTTTTAACATGTGCTAATTTTAGGAGACCACGAAAGTGAAGAATCCATTCCTTTTTCATAATGTTAATTGGTGTTATTGTGTAATGTTGAATTAGTATGTTTCTGAACTGGTGCTGAGAATTTTTTTGGCTAAAATTTTGGCTAAGGGATAACATGCTGTCAAATGATTCTTTTTTTCCTGAATTGTCTTTGCATGATTTGAGTGAAAGAGCAGACAGGCTTTCAAAAGTGTTGTCGAACCATTATCAGCAAGGACTTCAAAGTCAGACAAAAATGTCTATTCTTGTTTTGGGAAGTATGAATCAATCCTTTCCCAGTGTAGAAGAAATGTGATATATTAGACTGGTTTGAAGCCCAATACATGCTTTTGACTGTACAATTTTCTTTTAAGCATTATCCAAAATTATGTCTTTAGGAAATTATATATATGTGCATTTTGAAAAACTTACTTTCTAGTACTGAAAAGTTCTTTAAAATCAAAACTTTTGGAATTATTAGTGGAGAGAGTGTGTTCCTTGCCATTAATGGTATTTACCACATCAGAGGATACGCATCTGATACGTTCCCTGCAGTCTGCTGTAATACCCGTAAAAGAAAAAACAGAGTCAAACTGTTAGGTCACATGAGCTAAAATTCCCATTAGTATTCATAGAATATTAGAAGTCAAATCTGGCAGCAGAATTTGCCAATACTCACTTTCCTGTTAATTTTTACAGTAAATGTTCACGAATATGAAATCCATAACTACTCTGTTTACAAAATGCATTTGTACTCCTGTAAATTGATAAGTATACACTTAGGAATTATGAAACTGCAGGAGTTTTTGTTGGCCTTTTAGTGAGAGATAGGCCCAATATATTTTGTTTGGCAGCAACTAGGACAGTGAAAAGCAATATTGCTAGTGAAGGTTTTATTTCTATTTGCTCTGTGTCTTGTTAAGCTTTACTGATATAAAACCATCTGTTTAAAAAGCTGTAAAAAATAGACTGCCAACACACACTCAAGCTAAGAACAACAAAATAGTCTTAATGTCTGCTGGCTGGTAGCTTAGTGTGATGCAAAATGTCCTTAAGATGGAAGGATGGGTGGATGAAGAGGAAGACAACTAGCTATGAAGTAATAAACCATAGTTTCCAAGTAAATGACTGCAGTATTTATGATTAATATTAATTTACTTTTTTAAAGTGAATATTCGTTTGCAAGCTGATAATATCTTATTATACCATCTTGAAATAGCTTGAAGTGTTATATGAGTATATTTTTTGTTCTGTCAGATTCGGTGACCTAAATATAATGCAAGCCAAAAGGAGTTTTTACTGATAATAGTAATGCTGTAAGAAGGTGCATGTGCACAATAATGTCATTCATAATAGGACAATGAAAAACTCAGGTAATATTGTGGCAACCTTCCAGTAAATGACCATTACTGTTATCTCAGAAACAAGCTAAAAATTTATGTGATGGCAACAGTTGTTTGATGTAAAAGTTTTTTGCAACATCTTTCTGCCAATTTATTTTCGCAAGATATTATGAGAAATTAGATTCTTTGAAGTTATTTATGGTTACTTTAATCTTTTATTTAAACCTCTCATTCAAAATCAAACTATTGAAAGTATCTGTAAAAATGTTCATATTGCTTGTTTTCCTTCAAATGAATATATAAGGAAATGCTGTGTTATAATTGTAAAGTCTTATTGACAAATGTGTCCTAATCCTGCAGTGTTTATAGAGAGTTGCAATTCGATTGGGCATAGTATTTAACATTTTCCTGTGCATATACTGGATGGATATACCAAATAAATCATCTTTTCACATGGAAAGGTGATTTATCAGTCAATTAAATTATTCACAGTTAAATTGTAATCTGTAAGCTGTAAGGATCCCAATCCTGAAAAAGTGAGTGCCTAGATTTAACTCTTTGTTGTGAGTTGACATGTAATGTGTGCCAGATGTGTAGCTTCTTGAGATTAGGAGAAAACATAGATTCTGATTAATCATGAAGTTTATGCTGTACTATATTACATAGAATATTTTCTGTCAGGTTATATACTCTCTATAATTAAAATGCTGAAAATGTGAGCAAAATTTTGTGATGAAACAGGCCTGTGTTGTTTGTCCTCCCTTGAAATCACAGTCCCTCCGCCCCCGGTTAAATAAAAGGAAAACATATCGACTAAGAGGTGAAAAAAGGGAAGGGGTTGAACTAACAGAAGGAAAATCCTAGGACAAATCAGTATAAATAAAAGCAGAAAAATCCTTCTTAAATCTACATTCTATGTGATGAGAGACTGTTCAAAAAAAACAATTCTGAAGAAATACTTTGATGTTAAGAAAAGGTATCCAGTAAACCATGAATCCTCAATGCAGAATGTGACCTGTGAGGAAGGATGATATGGTAGAATAAGGTAAATAGCAGCAGGAGGAGGAATTATATCTGGACACACCCCTGAGATAATATTATTAGAATATTGTATCGTATTCCTTATGTCCATGTATTAATATTTTCAGAAGAAAAGAGCTACATGAATGTATCAGTCTGGGAAACAGTATTTGTACTAAAAATATCCATCTATTTCATTTGTCTAAGAGAAAATGGAGTAACTTGGCCTATCTCAGACTTCTGACAGTAACTCTCTAATTAGAATAATAGAGAAGACAGCATAAGATATAAAGTCGGCAGGAGTTAGATAACAAAAGTTGAGGTAATTAATGGTTAACCAATCAGACACTTCCCTGTAGACAACAATGGTTGAAGTTTTTGAAGACTCTTTAGGATCCAGACCTTAATCATGTGTTTAATCTTAACTTTAAAGGCTGTATGATTTAAATAGAAACTTAAAATATTTTACGGTAGATTTAATACCTTTAAAGTATGACTTAGAGGTTTTTTTTTTATTAATTCCACTTTCCTAGTATTTATTTAAAACAAACTCAAACACACTTTCTCTTTAATATTTATTTGTATTTATTTTAATGGCTCCATAACAGATGGTCAGACTTAAAGCATCATCCTCCTGGGTATTCAATAAATACGCAAAGATACCAGAAGGAATGAAAGGGAGAAGAGCAAAACAGATGTTGTAAGGCTGCCGATGATGTTGAGACATTGGAGGATAAGCAGATGTCTTCCAACTTCACCAATCAGTTCTGCAAAGATGTTGACCACTTGTGCAAGATTATATTATAGCATTTGTTTTTCTGAACATAGATGAAGTATTTGTCTAGACTTTGAATATGATTGAAGTAAATAGATTAACTAGCCCTTTTAAATTCAGCCTTGAAACTACATTAAAAAGGCAGCCACCTGTAGTTCTAAATACTAGTCAAATGTCCACTAGAAATAAACAAAACTTATTCCACTTTTATGCAAATTGTTTCTTCTCAAAACAGCAATACTTTGGAGCACTTTAAACCATACTGCATTTGATAAATCGTACATAATGCATTTAACATTTTTGACATGTTAGATGGGCAAGAATATTTAACACACTGATGGCTAATACAGCTTAGTGTGTTGCTCCTCTGAATTCTTACTTAGGTTATGACTGTCTGGCTAGGTTTGGAGTTGCTTATTTGCATCACTAGCTGCTGTATCTGGTGGTGTGCATGCCAGATCTATTACTGAATTTATTAGTAATTTAGTATGGTAAATGCTGCTTTATCTTCAATGGGCCTTCCAGTGTAGCCACAATATTGTTTTATTGTCGCTACAGAGTTTCATAATTGTACACAACTTATTCCCTGTAAAAATTGACTAAAGCTGTCATATAAAAGATGGAACAAAATTTCAGATTGCACCCGATGAAAACAGACCTAAAACTGCAGTGTTAAACTGCAGAAGTTTCTCCAGTGGTTCCAATCTTTCCCATGGGTTGCCTTTCCCACTGCTGCTCCACATATCTGTAGACAGCTAATAGTTACAGAAAGTTGTCTTTGAGAAGATAGTGGCATTTGCAAGGAACATGATTCATTCTGTGTTAGTCATCATTTCAGAGAGGATATTCTTTCTAGAGTCTTGGACTGAATCTTGTATCACAGAATTGTACACATGCAAAGGAGAGAAATTATGATACAGCTACATCTTCCTTTATTCCCTTCCTATTGCAAAAGCAGAGGAGAGGAAGAGTACAAGGACTCTAGTCACCACATCAAAGAAATTTGTGAAAAGAAGGTAAACTAGGATTTTTACTTTTTTTTTTTCTTTTTTCTTTCTCCCAGCAAATTTACTATTCCAGGTAGATGATAGGGTAGGTTCGTGTATGTGTTTAACTGTTGTTTCAAATGGACGTTATGTTCTAACAGCGTAAAGCTTTTGAAAATGGAGAGTTATTTTATGAAATGATGGGGAGAAGAGAGGCCTGATACTTTTGATTTCAGTCATCTTTGTACCAAATCATTGACCTGAATTCCTCTCTTTTAGCTTGTAGCTAGAATTTACCACAGCGATGTGAGCAGCCATCCTGTAACTTAGCCGTGTTGCTCACCCATGTAAAATCTCAAGCCTTGCATCACAGATCTAATGAGGCTCTGTTTAGCTCTTTTGCCACGATTAAACGGACCTATAGCTTATTACATAATGTTTCTTTTTATACAGAGAACTATAAATATTAGTAAAATCTATTTTTTTTGGTCTAGTCATTGCATAACTAGCTAACCTCTAGCCAAGCAGAACTAACTGTGCACAAGGTAATATGTGAAACAGCAGAGTTGAAGGCAGAGGATATAGAAAGACAAACCATTCTGACAAGGCTAACTACATTCCCGTGAACTTTAAGAACTGAGCTAGCCTTGGTTTACTGTCTTTTAAAAAACTTTTGAAGTAAATGATGAAATTCTGAGTAAAGAGATTTTGAGGTACTACAGAAGAGAAAGAAGTACACGAGTACAAAACTTATTAATAAAACAGAAGTCTGGCAGTGACAGGTTATCTTGTATTAAAATATCAATATGCAGCACCGAAGACTGTAAATAACTGACTGAAAATAACCTGAACATCTTCATTCCTCTCTTATCTCTAAGATGCATGGGCCTGCAATGTTTATTTTCTTCCTGAAATCCAGGGAAGTTACAGATCTTCCTGTTGCAAAGTTAGGTGCTATGTATCAAATATGTGGTAATGATTTATGGTCTATTTAATCCATACAATCTCCTTCTGCAGGGACCAAGATAAAGAAAGGGAAGTATGTGAGGAAAAGGAGAATCATTTACGCTATTTCTTGTAAGATCATCACTGTTAAATATTAAAATAGTAACAACTCAATAAAGATATTCATGAGTAGATACAGGATAGTCCGGAGGGAGGGACAAGAGTAAGAAAAAGGAAAACATAAAAAAAAAAAATGAATAAAAAGAAAATCAAAGACATATTTTGCATACAGTATCAAGCCAATTCCAAACTGGTTAAGAAATGTTAGTCTTACGAAGTTTTCTTGTTTTCTGTGACTTTCTACTCTGCATGTGAATTGGACTAAAAAGCAAACAATTAGACTAGAGCAAGCAAAAGTATTCTTGTGGCATTTTGGACATATATGTTATCATAAAGCATTTGGAAATTCACAAGGAAAGCCATCACTAACTAAACCTGTATAAATCATTCTGTTGTGCTTTCTGGCCTCCAAGGTACACCCTATCAGTCTGCAGTTATCTGATTCATCAAAGTTCTTAGATTTTTCCTTCCCAAGCTTTAAAAATTTCCAGCATTTCTTACTACTATGGTAGTAAGAAGTGAGTGTAACGGGCCTATGCAGTATTTTTCAGTGGTTCTTTCAGTGGTTCTTTCAGTGGTGTTATTTGATATAAGGAAGGTGTCAGAATCTGCCCCACAATTACCAGCATAACTTCTCCTAAAGCAGAGATATATCACAAATCATTAATTACTATGCATCCATGCACTTTCACAGCCTGCCTAGCTCGAGACTTGCAATCTGCTTGCTTATCAGTTGTGCTGGATGCAAATCAGAGCAAAAGCAGTTATTTTTTTAAAAAAAGCAGAGAATCCACAGATGGGGTGGCTTTCTTAAGATTTTCTGGCTAAGAATTAATATGGTTAGGAAGTTGCAGGATTTCATGATTCCCAACAGTAGAATTGCTTCAGAAGCCCCTGCAAGACTGTGATATTTACAAGCATCTTTAAAGTTGTCCTGCACTGAATTCGATTTGGGCCTACAGCTGATTCAGCTATTGGAGGTAAGACATGAGGCACATTTGTTGCTTCCCCTATATCAAACAGATTAAAGACAAATACAAGGAAACAAACAAACGAAAAAATCAGGGATTAAAATGAAGTGACTAAAATGAATATACCATAAATGCAAACTTTACAAGCAGATACAAACGTTGTTGTTGTTGTTGTTTTTGTGTGTTTTATTTATAAATGTAGAATAGCCATCATAAAGCTCTTCTGGCCGTCTGGTATCTATCTCTAAGTCATATTTATTTAGATTCAATTTTCATCTATGTTAATTGCTTGCAGTAGAATAGACTCCCTGTGAAGTCTGTTGAGGTTAGTGTGATTCGCTATGGGATTCTCTAATAAAGTGTAAATAAATCTAATAATGTGTAAAAATGTTTGGTAAAAAATCAGAAAATATGTAAATATAATGTGTGTGTGTACATATGCACACACAAATGTTTTAAAACATAAAAGTCTCTGTATAACATAAAGGTATTCTCCTTAGTTGATGATTTTTTTCTCCATTATATATTATCAATATGTTGTGAACAAGCTACCCTCTTTTGTGGCAATCATTCATGAATATTTTTTGTAAGTGCTGAGGAGATGTAATTTATTTTATGTAGTTTTTGGAATGAGTGAATAGTCACTTTCCTTGGTGATACCTTTTGCCAGGAAAGCTTTAGTTCAGAGCTGAACATAGCCTACTCACTTATATTCATTTCTGACCCACTGAATGTCAAATATAAGACACGTTCTGATACTTTATCATTCATTTGTACACTATGTATACAGCACAAATCTCTAGTAATTTTTTATAACTTCTCTTACAGATTTTTATTAATTATAGACTAGATATTATGGAGATAGGATGTGCTATGGCCTGCTCTTCATCTTGCCAGGAACAGAGGGTAATAAAACTATGCTCTTCTGAGAGTTGTAATAGAAGATAGCTGGCTTCAATAGTATTTGAAGAGTTCTGTTTCAAAAAGTTGATATTGCAGTTAAAATACAAATCAGAGATGAGTAGAAGTGATGAATTTGAAGTTCTCTTGATTTAAAAATTAAGCCATATTCAAAATTTTTGTCACTCTATTAGTTCTTTTTCTTTTTTAATCCTGTGCATGGATGCCACAGTGGCATGGAAATGGATGCCACACTGGATACGAGTTAACAGGAGCACTTGCGACAGTAACGCAAACTGAGCCAGGTCAGGAGATTTACAGCCGGGTCAGTAAGGGAAATTATTGTCTCTCTCAGCACTGCTGCCAAAGCTGGATCTGAAATACACATGACAAATTACATAGGACCCAACCTCCAGCCAAGACAGAGAAAGGAGTCAGGGCTTGTTTAGCCTAATGCAGAATTTTCTTTAGAAAGAAAATTCCTTGTGAGCAGGTCATTGCATCACGAGTGTGGGTGACCTAGACAGGTTGTGGCATCTCCGTTCAGGAACATGGACGGATCCATCATGGCTCAGACCTGTTCTACTCTCCATCTGATAATCTTGCTTTAAGCATTAGGTACCTACCAACTCCTTCTGTATTTAATGAGTTATATTCACCTAGCATTGTAATTTCTGTCAGGCTGCTTTAGAAATTAAAGCAAATCAGTTATTGATTTTTCAAATATTAAGGCTCTTTCATTTTTATATTCATGAGTCCAAAAGTTAATACAATTTGTCGGTGAACTTTTAGTATTCTAGGATGTAATGTCATAAAAAACAGAGCCTTTTATTTGCAAGAAACTGCTCCCTCAAGATTCTGACAGCTCATTTTTTTCCATTTCTGCATAGTAAAATCTTATGCCAAAACCATTATACTCTCTGAAGAAAGACAGGCATATACTTAGCTTTGTACTACCTATTCAGTAAATAAAAGTAAGTTGAAAACAACTCCACTTTTTGTTATTTTTAGGTTTTATAACTTGTCTAACTGCAGCTTGTGTAGATAATTACCTTTTGAAATCTGGTATGCTGTGTTTAGGAAAATACTATTGAAAGTGATCTGATGTGATTCCCTCTCCTCTGCCTCCTCCCCCATAAAAATAATCTTTTAACTATTTTTGTTTTTCTCTTCTATTTTTTCCTACTATCAGTATCAAAACTAATATTCTATCATAGGACTTTTTAGAGTGGGGAAGTGCTGATGCTATTTGACTGTAGGAAAAAGTTGATGACTCAATATTTAAAAAGAATGAACCTTATTGCTCAGCCAAATTTAACAAGTGTATTACTTGAGAAATATTCAAATTACTTTCCACCTTTCTGATCCATTTTTCCCCCTAAATAGCCAATTATAACTTATTATTGTTATTGAGCAGTAAACGTATCCCTTATAATTCACCTCTTTTTCTGGGTTGCAGGAGCTGAGCAGCCATAAATGTGACCCTTTTGCTCATCGTTGCAGTGTCAGTTCTGCTCCTGTGATGTCAGAAATAGATTTAATTAGCAGGAGTCAAAAACAGTGGGAGGAAGTAAGGTTCCTCTTTGACTCTAGTTAGCAGCAAAAGAATATCATCCCCTCAGATGAAGTAAGAAGGAGAAGGAAGATAAAAGTATCCCATGTGGGGTAGTAACTTTGGGATATATTTCTTATATGAGGACAGAGAAAAGAAGACAGCGTTGATTCTATTATTCTTTTCCCTCATGTTGTTGCTGAAGGCTTCACCATTCTTTGGATCAGGTTCTTTTTGCGGGTCTAAATAATTCTTTCTCATACCAAACCAAAAGCAGAAAAAAATGTGAGAGGAATCCTGAACTAGGACAGCATGTGTACCAGCTGAGCCAATGGCCAGAGTCTGCTCTGAGCTCCAGGTTCATCTCTCGCTAATGCTTCCCAATGCAAGAATGTGCTCAGGTGTTGCTGGCACTTTGGTTCAGGTAAGCTGAACTGAAGAACACAGCTGGGATAAAAGACTAAGCCGTTAATGCAGATGGAAATTAATGTTCGTATAGTCTGAATAGTTTGTATGGATGGGATCATAAGTTTGTACCTGTTCTTAACTTTTCAGTTTAGATATGTCTTCTAAGAGACATGTCTCCCTCTTTAGAAGCCTCTGATATATTCACACTCATTCTCGTTTCCTACTTACTCCTGTGGTGGTGGGAGGATTCCACATCAAAAATCATTATTTAAAAAAAAAAAATCCCTTTTAAATTGCTTGATTTTAATTTATTAATAATAATTGCATTCTCATATTTAGATGATACTTGCTGACAACTTCTCCTGTGGCATATGTAACTTATGATTAATATAACTGTAGAAAGTTTTCTACAATAGATCTCTTATCTTACACTTATCTTACAATAAGATGCATGACTATTTCTCATATACAAAACTGGTACGGTTTTGCACATATCTAGTGTTTAAGAAAATAAGTTTTGCTATGATGTTTCTCAGACCTGTATTTTACATTAATATTGCTTTTTTTCCCACAGTGAAATTCTTTTTAATTTAATCTTGGTTTAGGTGCAACTTTAGGCATGATTTTGATGCAATAGTTATAATCAGGACCTGTGGTGGTGGCATATGTGTACATCTCTTCAGTTTCTGCTGCCTTCATTAAAATCCGATGTAGAGTTTAGTGATCTGTTGACTTCTAAATAACTAACATCAAGGACTGGAACACAGAGAAACTTCTTAACAGAAGTATATAAATATAATGCCCTAATGACATAGGACAGACAGTGAGAGTGCGCCACACTTCAAGGAATCATGAACTATTTCAGTTTTGTCCTTCCTTTTCTGTTATTTTCAATGGAGCAACAAAAGTTGGAATGGCTTTTTAAAGGTTCACTTAAGGGAATATGTCCAAAAACTATAAAGAAACTGCTATGTTTGGCATGCTTTTACTCTTCACAAGCTTTATTCTTATGCATTTTTTATTTCTCTTTGTTCTCTGCAGAAGTACTTCACTTCCATATCATCTATTTTTATTCACTATTCAATCCTACATAGTTAAATCAGTAGCTTTGTGTAAACATGGCACACAGGCTGCACTCATTTTTAACATTTACTGATGCCCTAATGATTTCTGTTTTATTCTACCTATTTGGAAAACAAATATGTATATATTCAAGATAAATTCCTTGGCAGAGAGACTCTTTTTAATGCAAGCTAGCAAATCATAAGTCTGATTACTTATATAATTAGAAAAATATTTTTATATAATAGCTTGTTCCTTTTTTATTACAGAAAACAGTTTAAGGGTATACCTCATTCAGTCGCCACTAAAAAATACTGTTGTGCTACAGTATATATATATTCAGAGTAGTTACTAATATAAAAATAAAATAATGATTTATACCCTTTTATTTACTTTGCATAGATCCAAAGGTCCAAGCTAATCCTCTACATTTTTAGTTAACAAAGTATCACACAGTGTAGGGCAAAATTATTATATATGTTAAGGACTGTTAGCTTTTCTGTTTTCCTTCCCCTTTCTGAGTTCTGCTCATTTAATAACAACATTAAGAAAAATAAAAAAATTACTTTTCACTAGATTATTGCCGTGTTTGCTGTTAGGCTGCATTGGAACAAATGTGGCAAATTCAGTACGGGGAGGAGGAAAGAAATGAAAAGGTCCAGTCTCTGAAAAGCCAATAAACTAATGGCATACTTATTTGAAAGAAATGGAGAGGTGACTAGATTACAATGTATAAATATTATTAGAAAGACAGAGGTGCTAAAAGGTCCTGAGGAGCTCTTTAATTTGGTAATCAGCATCTGGAAGATGCTGAGATGTTAACTCAATAGCAGAGAGAGTGAGGACATTGGCAGTCTGTCATTTCTGGGAAACAGAAGGAAAGCGACCTACTAATGTGAAGAGGAGTTTGGGGATTATGTGGAATAATTTGGTTTGATCACCTAGGGGCCCCTATACACATTCAGATGGAAAAAGCCATTTTTTTTCACAGTTCCAGAGTTTGAAAGTTTGACGCTTTTGAAAGAGTCATCAAGACACCAAGGGGAAAATTACTTCACTTAACATTGTAAATGCAGAGGTGTGTGTCATTTTGGAAGAGACGTTTTAGTAAAATATGAGTTACTTCATTCTCTACACAGGCAACCTGATTTACAAGGTTTCAGACTAGGCAATTAATGATCCTATCCTATGCTGGTACTATTCTATGCTAGGATAGCATATACCATATCCACAAAAGGAACCACCACCAAAAAAAATTAACAAAGGAAAATCCTTGATATTAGCAAATAGAAGCTTTGTTTAATTGCAGCTGGGCAGAGTTCAGCTGAGAATTCAACCGAGTTGAGAATGCAGTTACATGTCTTGGTGCACCCTTAGCTCAGAATTAAACCCCTTTTTCTTGCTGTAACTTCTAAGCGATGCCATAATAAAATATTTGACAGCACCATTTAGGCGCCATCGTCTGCTCGAGACTGCTTCATGTCCTGCACGAACCTGGTGTTTGGACGTAGCAGCACGGAGCACAGTAGCATATTTCCTCCACAAACTGAAAGCGCTGCCTGAATATTACATTAATCGGCACATCTGACTGATTTTCATTTCAAGTGTGACAATACGATCTTTTGCTTACTGCATTCAGTAGAACAGAGTATCATTTATTCTTTATATCCTACATAAATAATATTTTCACTGATTCACAAAAGTGCATAACGTGAAAGCAAGTTTCATCTTTGTGTGTTTAGGAGGTGAAGCTATAGGCAGAAGTCAGGATGGCTGTGCTCAATTCTAAAGGGGCAACCTTGAAATAACTAACCAAATCTGGCTTTACTGGAAAATGACCCTGTCAACATGGGGTTTTGCTGAGTGTTGATAGATCTCAGATGATCTAAATAGGAAAAAATAGTGACTGGACTGTGAGAGGGAATCTACATTTCTGTGCCATAGGTAAATAAGTCAGAAACAATCCCTTAATGCTGCATACTATGATAACGAAGCCTTATACTTATTGTTTGAGGGTATGTCTTCCACTTTCTTTTCTGGAAGAAAAAAAATAATTGAACAAATGACAAATGATACTGATTACTGAATTGTAAAGTTAGAAAATGAAACTGCCAATATTTTCAAGATATGATAACATTAATAGATTGTGCATTTGGAGACTTACTGGTGGCTTGGGAAGGCTAAGAATTACTGCATTTTGATTGTTGATATTCAGGTGCAAGTGAAATTTGGATGTTAAATACATACCTAAAATATAAATAAAGCATTAAATTAAGTTTATATATTTTAAATGAAATCAGGCAAATTAAAGTAAATGTGAAAGAGTGAATTTCCTATCTCTTAGCTGTATCCTGCACATCTACAATTAAAGTTGCATTAATAAAGTTGTGGCTTCTTTTCCAAGGAGGAGCAAGGATTGCATTTAATGTAGAATGCTTTAATGAAACCATAGTAATAATAAAGTTAGGAGTTCTTGTTAGGGAAGGAAAAAGATAAATTACCTTCTGTGGATTTGCATGTTAATAGACAATTTGAAGGAAGTGTCAGGAAATTGATGCATTGTCTGATGAGCTGAAATTTTGGAATCACTTAAGTCAAAGCAATGCTTTTGATGCCTTTGGTTGGGGGGGAGCGGTTTGATTTTCAGCCAAATGTATTGAATTAGGATTGTGCTCTGTCTTGATATAAAAAACGTGCTTTGAATATTATGTATTTATTGTGACATTCATGTAAGGAGAAGGGACTGTGTCATATTTCTCTTCATGGCAAATGTGCGGGTTCTTCTACAAACAAAATGGAACAAAAAAGAACAGAGAGTCTGCTAGCTATAAGCATCTATGGTAGATTTATGTAATGATGAATTATATATATTGAAAATTTATATTTCCAGATATAATCTCCTTTGCTATGTCAAGGCAATGTGACCTAAAATATATAGAACTGTTGCTATTTCTTGGATGGCAGCAGGATCAACTGCGTGTATTTCTGCAAATGCTAAAGAGCAACATTAAAGTTCTGAGTGGATAATGTAAATGAAGGGCAATAATGAGTGAGTCAGTATTATTAAAGTGAAGAACTGGCTGAATTACTTAACTATTTATTTTCTGATGGCAGATCATCAGGGATTTCTGACTGTGTGTAATTTTCGCTCTAGAAATTTAATAATTTGGTTTTGGATTATAGTTTTATTCCATTTAAACCTATCATCAGTCTTGAGATACAGATCTTAATATCTTTCAGAGGGCTTGATATAGCCTTGATATTATCCATATTGATGTTTCATTAACATTTCCAAGACCACTGCTAACACATTATTAACATATGGTCCATTGCCTTTGGAAAAATGACCTGCTAATTTAAAATTAAATTCTTGGCCTGCTAAAAAGCTGATTCACACAGTTTTCCTTTACATGTACATTGTGTTTACTCATTGGAGAAACTGCCTCTCTTGGATCTTCATTCACTTTCGTGCTATATGTTAGCTTAGCTAACTTCTACTTTCTACTGTTCTCTAAAAGGCATTTCAAAATATCAGCCTGTGTGCAGTGTGGTCCTAATGTTATGTTCTTCCTTTCTTCCTTTCTTCCTTTCTTCCTTTCTTCCTTTCTTCCTTTCTTCCTTTCTTCCTTTCTTCCTTTCTTCCTTTCATAGTGACTATGAGCAAAATAAACTAGATGTCTCTTAGCATTTTATACCTTGAAAATATATTGTTCTCAGATATTGAATAAGATTATTTAATGATAGGTCAGGGATATGTGTATAATGACAGCTGTCATGCCTTTTCCACAGGCATCATCACTGAAATAACCCATTATAAATTGGAGGTGTTCTGAGTGTATTTTTGATGTCTACAAAATATACAGGTAATTCCTCTAGCGGCAGGATGATGAAGTGTCATCTTACCATTTACGTCAAGTGCTTTGCTCTAGTGTTATAACCCTTAAATCATCTATACAGCTACATCAGTACCGTCTATATTTGCTTTACTCTTTTTAGTCTTCCTTGAGCTACTTGCATCATCTGCAAGTCTAGACTCTCCTATGACAAATTGATTGAAGTGTACCACTAACCCAATATTATCCAAAAACAAACAACAACAAAAAAACCCCATAAAATCTGACAAGCTTACAGCTTCTTTCTGAACTCCCGTTACATATCATGTAGATAATCTTAAGAGAATTTAAGTTGTTACACTAAAAATGTATTGCTACCAGGATCACAATTTAAAATAGTCACGTCTGTTATGAATTGATTGACATTAAGTTAAGGTTGGTTGCAATCAGGAGATAGGATGTTTTTACGGATAGTTTTATAGTTTTATGGGTAGAACTGCTTTTAGGGAAGACTCCAAAAGCCAACATTTGGGAAATACAAGGTCATCAGTCTAAATAATTTCAGCTCAGAAATGTGTTTCTGGTTGGAAGTGTGGTCTTCTCAAAAAGTCGGTTTAAGCTTATTAGCCATGTAAAAACGGACGTGTCATCCCAGTGTAAGTAGCCATATAAATTGTACGTATATGCCATACTTCTGGCCTACTTGCAAAATCACTGCTTCTTGACAGCCTACTCATGCCTATCACTGTGCAGCAAGACAGGAAAGGATGAGGAATATAGCTCAGAAATGTTTGATTAAATTATCTTCAATGGAAAATACTGACTTGTTACATTCTCACAGGAAAACTTATTTTAATTAGTTTTGATTAAGCCCCATGAAAAAGATTTATCAAGTTAGGGATAGAAGAGGTAGTTGAAACCACTAAAGAAATTTAACTCCTTCTGGGTAAACTACCCCTCTAAGCCTCCAGAAATCCAGTTTCGTGTATATGGAGTAAATAGGCAAAAAAAAAAAAAAAAAAAAACTCCTAACAGCCTGAAGAGGTGCTTTAGTATGTGAATTATTGTTTTACTCTGGTGTCCCAGTGCTTTGGCAAAAAGAACAATGTAGACAACCTCTTCACATCTATAAAGAGGCAAAATACAGAACATAATATTGCTGGCAGATTAAAAATAAAGAATATATTTAAGTAGCCACGCCTCCTAGAAAATGTTTAAGATATTCTAGCCATGATTAATTGTAGTATTTATGATGAGCACCTGCTCACCACCAAAGCATGTGTTTGGGACTGGTGAGTTATATTTCACATGTATTAGCAACACAAATCTATTTGTATATGAAAGAGAATACAGTATGACTGGTTTTTGGCTGGTTGATGTTATTATTTAAAACCTGCACTTTCTATTATTTTGTTTCCATATTTCCTTAATAGCTGTATTTTTTTTCAAAAGCAGAAAAAATGCTTCATCAAAGTAGAGGATTAGCGTGGTAGACTGAGCTAGTTCTGAACCCACTACAGTCAATTTTATAAACATATTGTATAAACAATTTTATGCATTTTTTTGCATATTTTGTCAAAAGAGTCTTAAAAGAATTGAAGCTGTCACATGAAGATATATTGCAAAATATGAGAAATAAAAATGCTCAAAAATGAAATTGTTACTTTAGTAGAGTGCTATTGCTGCAAGTGGGTGAGTGTAGCAACTCAGTTTAACAGGTGTATTTGCGGGGAGGATTTTTATTTTGCACAATATTGTCTCTGCTGAACAAGAAAGGTTCTTGGATCCACAGATGAATGACTTTACTTGTGTTAATTTAAGCAACAGACCTTTTTTTTCCTTTATGCAGAAAGTATCCAATTTGTTTATTAAAATGGAATGAAAATATTCATAACCTGGGACGTTCCATACTGAAGATGAATTCAGTATATGTTATTTATATTACAACTGTACATATATTACCATACTTACTGGCCACAGCATCCTGGTCTGTAATAATTCGCCATTCTGTGCCCTCTTCCTGAAAATATGCACCTCAGTGTCTCATTTACACACACCGTTAGACCTTTTGAAAGCACTCGCACTTGCCAGGTGCAGAAGGATGTGGGTGTTTGTAAAACTGAAGTCCAAGTCTGCAAACATTTACATCTTCAAATCTGTATATATGCAAAAAATGTCAGTAGACTAGCTGATTTAAAAGCAAAATTTAGTTTATCTGGAAAATTGCAGTGCATGTAGAAATTAAGCTGGAGAATAAATTCTATAATAAGCTGAGTAAAAGTTGAAAATTGGTTACTTGAACATGAGCTGAAGCATATATACTCTTCTTTTAGTGAGAATCAGACCACCTGCCTTTGAGAGCACTACCTGTACTGCAAGAACATTTAGGACGATTCAAGAGGCAAAGGCTTCATGCTCTGCATTTTCATTGATATGTCAACAATGCCTAGAAATCTCTTCCAGCTGACTTAGCGATGTTAAACTAGTGAGGGAAAATTGAAAGGATTGGACAGTTTGTCTGCGCATTGATTTTTTTTTTTTTTTCGCTTCAGTCTGTATTACTGTGAAAACGTTTTAACGTTTTCCCCATGGTTAACCTTGTAGGAGGGCGTTAAGAAACTCTTAGCATCAGTTTCTGGTAAAACTGATCATTTGACCTCTGAATGTGCGCATACGTGTAAGAATTTCATTTAGTGGGCTCTGCAGAGAGCCAGCCTAAGCCATTGGTAAATAGCAGGTTAATCCCTCCGTTGAGGGCAAAAGTGGATCCGCGCTGCCTGCAGGTGGGAGATGAATATGCTAATTGGGCAAACTTGAAGTTCCAGTGATTTGCAGGTGAAAATATAACTGGTGATGATTAAAGGCTAATTACCTTTAGCTGGCAAGGGGGAACCAGCTGCTTTAGAGCAGAAGATTTTGTGCCATGTTGGTAGGACATTCTGAGGAAGGAAAGCAGCAGTTACATTTGATTATATTTCTCTCTTAAAACAAAGAAATAAATAAACTTTTTGAACAAATGAAAATTGGTTAGGTAAAGAACATCTGTGATCACATGTAGGGAGGACCATATTGCTATTGCTCTGGGAGTTCATACTGGTTTCACTTCAGTATTATTTCCCCCAAGCAATGACAACACTGAGCTGGGCAGTTGTCCTGGAAACATTTTGGTTATCATTAGCATTGCCATCACAGGCAGCACTGCCTGTTTTGAATCCTGTTTGGGGGATTTTTTCAGGCACTCTCATTAGAGAAATCTCCTTCAAGAGCTTATGTGCATGACAACCTTCAAAGGCGCTCTCAAAAGTGAGCTCTCAGGTTGATTTAGAGCAGCAGAGTTTCTTATATCCTTACTTCTGCCTTTATAGTGGGATATGCTAGTTTAACATCAACCTTTCTATGTGCCGTGGGGCTTGGAAAATTCTTACATTCTCAAACCTCTTTCTTTTTGGTTTCATGAGACAGTCTGGCCATTACCTTAATTAGTGCTGTGAAAATATTTCTTGGTTAGGAGCCATGTCTTGCAGTTACCTGGGGAGAAAACATCTCCTTATAGCTGAAAGAGGTAAATTAATGCCCTTTGGTGACTGTTTGACGTATTTACCCTAGCAGTTGTCATACACTTTATGTTACACAGTGACCTCACAAATAATATGTGGGTGTGTATATTTTTATAAATAAAACTACCTGTACAGAAAACTGTATGTACCTAGCTGCATTGTAGGCTGTGTGTGGAATATTGATAGTTAATCACTGTGAATACTGGGAGAAGAATCTGGACACCCATTGCCTTAAAGAGCTCACTCTTCTTGCAAGGTGCTTCAGTCACATGGACCACCACAGGTGTCTGCAATAAACATTTATCCTTTAATGAACGACGTCTCATCAGACCACCACTCAGTGGGAAGGCTATTTATAAACTCTGTCTGGCTGAGGTCCCCTTTCTTTAGGCTAGCAAGGTTGCTGGAAGTGTGGTGGGCTAATCAGGTAGGTTTGTGCTTTATTTTTTCAGTTGTCTGCTTACACTGTTGTAGATTTTATTGCCTGCGTTGACTTTTGTACCTAATCTGATAGATGTATTTTAATTGTGCCAAATCTAGGGCTAAAAAGTATAAAGTGTCAGTGCATTCCTTAGTATTTCAGTTTTAACAACAGTTCAGAGCTTAGTGTTCCCCTGGGACAGAAAGTGTGATAATTGCTCCAGGTAAAGGAAGCAAACTTTGAACTGGGATGGAAACCTTTGTTTCATGTTTGTATTGCAAAATGTAATAGATCAGCAGTTCTGTTATAAAGCTCTTTCATTTATTTGCCTTTGAAATAAATCATCTCCAAATGCGTTGGGGGAATTTTGTTTGTTTGTTTTAACCTTTCATTTGAGGTTTTCTTTTGAAAGAACGAAGTATGTATATTTTTTTCTGTGTTTCTGATTGACTGGATGTAAGGGCCCACCAATTTCCATCTCAGGGTTGGGGTGATGGGCAAAGAGACAAAACTGATTTCTGACAAGTTTGTCTCCATGCAAAAGTGGCAGTGGGACCTTGGGCAGGCAGGCTGACTACCCTTTTCTCTCTTGCAATTTTGCATTAAAAATGTGGACAGAATTGATGTATCTTCATGAACTGCTTTGTTTTGACCATGTCAGCATCATTTTCGGGAAAAAAAAAAAGTTATTTTTTTAATCACATTTGATTGTAGTTCTTATTTCCATTAGAAAGAGATGGCATGTTCTTATAGCCATACTTAGAGAGGAAGGGAATTACAGTGCGTCTTTCACTTTTATGGACATATATGCAAATTGGAAAGCTGGAATCCAATACTATAAAATTACATTGATCACTAAGCCTGATGTTTTTTTTGTTCCTGCAAGTCTCTCCTGAAAATATTTTACAGAAAGAAATAACAAAGTAATTCTAAAGAGCAGCACTTTAAACAACAGCCAGGATAATAGTATACCATTATTTATCAAAGTTTTGAAATGTTCAGGTTCCCTTTATGTCAGGTCAAGTGGACCTTTCAGACTGCAAGGAGGTTATCAAATTATCATTTTTACATTGCAACTACTGTACTCAATAAGCTGTAATTAGTAGAACAAATTGTGAAGAATGACATTACATAAAAAAATAAAGCTTCCATGTGAAGTTAATCTGGTCCTATGGATATTCTTCTATTTTATTAGCTTGTTCCATTATCATCTTTTTGGATGTTCTCTCTGGAAAAGCTCATGAAAGAGGCAAGAATAGATGTTTACTTCTTACTAGCATTCAGCTCAATAAATAATGAGTCAAGGAGGTATTCACTGATTTTCTCAATACTGCTTTGTACAGTTCCCCAGAACAAGGAACTCTCCTAAAAGGTCTGAATTTCTGTGCAGTGCCTTAGTACTCATTGTCCTGATAGAAAAGAATATCTATGTGTTATTTTAGACCCTCTTATTTTCTTTCTCTCTTGCTTTCTTCTCTTTTTAAAGAAAAACATGAATTGTCATCCTGTTTGTTTTGCTTTGTCATGGGTGTACTGGGATTTCTGTTCCTGGAAGATACCTGACTCTTTGCTGACTCTCTTACTCTTTTGCATTTAATTATACTTTAACTTGTAAAGCTTTGTTTAGCCTTACTTAATAGCATACCTCTTCCTCCCTCTTCTCTCTCTCTCTCTGTATTTTTTTTTTTTTTTTTGGTTTGATGTGCATGTATAGTTCAGAAGAGAAGATTGGGAAAATGAGGAGAAGAGGCAATATTTCTTTTTTTTCCCCCTTCAACTGAATCATGCTGTAGTGCAATTAACAAAATAGGTTTCTATAGCAGAGAATAAATCTGGTGTTACAGAAATAAAATTAATAGCAATATGGAGGTTAATACAGAAATTGCTGTTTTTATTTTATTAGCTGGGATTCAGAAATATTTGTGGATAGAAAGCTTTCCTGTTCCTCTCATATCAAAGTATGTCCTTGAATTTCACAGATACTGAAAAACTAGTTTATCACACTTCAGTAAGTTCCTTATGTCCTTGTTTTCCCTGTGATAAGTTAATTTTCTCAGTGGAGTGCTGGAAAATGCAACATTTCACATAACAAGCTATAACAGAGAAATAGAAAGCAATAGAGGGAGAATATTTTCGTTTTCTTCTCTACAAAAAGGTTTTTATTATTATTGGTGGTAAAAAAGACACTTGGAAATTTAAAGATTTTTTTATTTTTTTTTTTTATCCTCAGAGAAGAAAGAATCTAGCAATAGTAGTTTAGTATGTGTCTCTTGAGCCTCAGTGGAACTGGTTAAAGATAGACAAGGAGCTAAAGGAAAGGAAGAATTGGTTTCTGATAATATGGTTTTGTTATTGTTTGAGATAACGCTCGATCAGAATTTTCAGACCACTTGTCTGGCATGAGAATAATTTTGAAATAAGTCCAAGAGGGCAACTTGTTTTGTCGTGCTCCTTGGATCTCTGTCGCATTTGAGGAGCTTGCTAATGAAGTTGCCAAATGTGGTTGGGTTATTGGAGATTCATGGAGGACAAGCATCTACGTAATATGAACACATAGAGATACAGTTTTGAAAGCTGTCTGTACATTTACGGTTTTCTCTCCAGAATTTTTGCAAGTAATTTATGCAGGTTTATGCAGGAGAGAGGCACCTTGTTTTTCAGTTTGAAAAATGCGTAGGGTATACCCAAAATACAACCCATTTCCTGGAACAACTAAACTTTTACCTTTTGTTTTTATAGTTCTTAGTAGCGCTATACATTTTGCCATTAAGAAGACAGATAGCAAAACATTTATTGTTTCCTCTAGCCCATTTTTGTTGAAATTGGCTTATACATTTTGATGTTGAGGAAAGCAGTCTGAAACCACAATAGATTTGTTACTTGAGTAGATTCAATGGCAAAAGCCTCCTGATGGTAATTATCCCTAACTCTGTGCTATTTCATGCCTTTCCAAATAACTGTTACTGGATTTCTAGATCTCTAGAGTTACTTGTATCTGCTGCAATTTATAGGATCTGTAGTTTATGAGCATGCCAGACAACAAAATTAAGCATCTTTAGAAGATTTAGTTTTCCAATTATGAGATGTCTTGAGTAGATGCTATTTCACTTGTGTTGTGATCAATATTTATAAAACTGTTAACCTTATAGAGATTACCTTTCCCCCATGCCAAGCTGTTATTAAGCTATATATTGAGTACATGAAGCTGACTGGATTGGTGGCTTCACCTTGTGCCTGTCGCAGGCTTTTGGCCAGTTCTGTGCCTCTCCTCAGGTCAGCTCCCTCTTTGGTTCAAGAACAGCTTTCTGGAACCAAAATTTCGAGATCTATTTACACATCCCTATAGGAAATGGCAAACTTTATATATAGCAATAGAGGGCTGTTGGGGGTGAATGCTCTAGATTGGAACAAAGAGTTTTGAAACAGTTGTTTGGTTTTGACTCGGAAGATTTTAACTCGGAAGAACACTTTTCTTTATTCCTCTGTGTAAGAAACAGAGTTCTCAGGTTTACAAGAGCATTATCAATGCAGAGTTGCATGATATCTTTTTGGTTTTCAACAGTAAAGCCCTTGTAGTTGTATTCTACTCATCTATAAGCACCTTTTGTATATACAGGGTGGTTTCTTCATTTATGATAAAACAGTCACTAGTATAAATTAGATGCTGAGCACCGAGCGGAGCAAGATAGTGTTTCTGCAAAACTGCAAAGCCACGCAAGAGCCGATGTTCAAGGAACATAATGTTCCTCTGTTCAAGGGAATGACTTAAGGTCCCTGGACATCCTTACGTAAGCAGGATAGCTCCTTCGGTACCTCTGCAACGTCCTCGTGCGTGGCTGCCTGCAGACCCGCAGGAGGGTGGGTGCCCACGATGCCCGCACGGCCCTGTCTCAGCCCTGCTGCCCTGGGCTCGCCAGCTCAGGCTGCCCCAAGTGAGGAGCAGCAGCAGAGCTGCTGGGTGCATCCGCAAAACTCGCGATGCCCACGCAGTGAATATCGATACCCATCGACTTTGTATTTGCTCTGTTGGTTGCTTTAGATACTGATATTCACTGCCATTTGCTTTTTTTTTGTGTACATGAAATACTGTTCATTGATTCAAGTGCAATACCTTTTTTCCTTGGGCTACAAAACTATTATTACATTTATTCCAGTTATTTAACAGGTATTTCCCTTTAAGTGGAAGGGGGAGAGGGGAAGCTAAATGTTCATTTGCAGCTATGTCTTTTGAGTTCTGACTTAATTTTGGCAGCTCTAAGGCAAAGTGTATTCACTATTGCAAATGCAACTAAAGATATCCTGTTAATCTGCTAGCACTTCTTGTAAATATCACCACTTACAGCCTTATAAAAAACACCTCGGTAATTTGTTACTGCTTACTAAATGCTTGTGATATGTTTGCAATAGGTCTTGAAGTAATTATCAGTTACTTTGGAATTAATAGTGAGCTCATTAAAAGTCACTGCCAGCATGAGAGCAGTGGCCAGGATGGCTGCGGCTCCACATGCTGCATGACTACTCCTATGCTAAAGCTAACGGGAGCGGCAGCGCTGCACGCTTCACACATGGCTAGAAAGTGACCTTTCCTTTCTTTTTTCCTTCTTTTTTTTTTTTCCCCCCCTCATCAATCTAAGAAAATAAGGCTTAGCAAATCTGCACCAATTCGACAATTTATTTGGGAAATGTGGTCTTAGAATTGAGATGAAGTCGTCTTTGGTAAAATCCAAGCTATGCAATTCCGTAGGTCTGGCTGCCATTTTGAAAGAGGAGGAAGCACATGCTGTCCAGTGAATGCTTTTGCACTTGGAATGTTGTTCTCACACTTGGAACATAAATTTTTTTTCTGGAGGAGCATTTTATTAGAACAGGCTCTGTTTGGTAGCTAGCAAAGCAAGCTCTCAAGTTTAAATACAATTTTGAACAAAAAAAAGATAGGATGGAAATAATTTTATTCTAGCTGAATCTCTTTATTGGAAATGTTAACAATACCTGTAATACATGAAGTCTTTCATGGTGCTTAAAAAGATACAGCAATATCTTTGTCTTGCCCCTTAATTAGTAGAGCTTATATTTCTGTATGAATATTGTTTGGAAAAGAATCCTAATAGTCAGCTAAGTATGTGCTACATCTCTGCTACATGTGTGTATTCCTTTTTGCATCATCTGTCTCAGCCAGTGCCAGCCTCAACAAGCTGCTTTTGGGGATGTGTTTTCCAGCAGTTTAGTTATGGGTGTAAATCTTGTAGTATGCCCATAGAATGGTAAGTTTTCTCCTTTGTTTTGTGAAAACTTTATTGAAATTAGGAAATCTTCATGAAGACTTTCTATTAAGCATAAGCCTAGCTAATTACCAAGGTCTTTACAAAACAATTATTATTAATAATGTTGGAAGTTGGAACAATTTATAAGGAAATCTGATCTTCAAATTGGTTATGTAACCTAAAGTTGTGGATGTGCATATGGACAAGAAGATTTTCTTTCTTTATTACTTTAATGGTAGTCAATTTTCTTATTTCGGTAAGCCTCTTTATTTAATTGTTGTAATTTGTGGAGACCAAGCTCTAGTGTCTGAGATTACCAAAATGGAATAGGAGTTTGTGAATACTGTATTATAATTCTGTTTAAACTGTCATGCCTCAAAAGCTGTTACCAACAGAGACTTCTTGCATGACTGTGCAGTGAGAAAAGTAGGGAACTTAACCCCACGAAAGGTGCCTCGCTAGAACTTTGAGGGGTAAAATGTTGGGTCACCAGGTAGCTGCTTGCCCCCAGAGGTGAGCCGACTACTACAGTGAGTAGTTCGCTCTGCAATAAAACTGCAGATTCTTATTTGAACTGACAGCACAACCTGTAGTTTTCCTTTGGTGAGTCTGGAAGGTATCAGTCTGGCATAAGATGGATATGCACGAACCATAATATAAAGAAATAATGGTACCAGTTGTCTTAATGTAGTCTGATATTTAGGAAGCTTGTTATTTCATGTCATGTATTCCTCTCTTGTCTCTAAAATTAAGAAAAAGTATTTCAGTTATGGTTGCTCCTGAATTTCTTTTTTTAAGTATGATCCTTCTTGTCAGGTCAGTTATTTCATTCTTGTCCTTTAGACTTTTTTTTTTTTCTTTTCTTTTGGTGCTTTCTTGCTTGAGACACCTCTCATGCTGCTGATTCATCTGTGTTATTTCTGACTGACCTCACAAAGTGCTTTTTCTTTAGCTCACCAATTTTTTGTCAGTTCCAATAAGTATATCTGAATAGTTTATATATGAATTAACTCTAGCTCTTTGTGTCTAGGGACATTCATTACAACTTTCACTGCCCATGAACAGTCATAAAAGCATTTAACATTAATGCAAGTTTAAATTTAGTTGACTAGGTAATAAATCACTCTCTTTTCTTTTTATCTTTCAGATCTCTATTGCATTCATTATAAAGTAGGCATACGTTTTCTGTCCTTTTTCTGTTCTCATCCGATAAAGATTTGACAAACTTCCCTGCATTTATTTTTGTATATTTCAATTTGATTTGAAATATCTGTTTGTTGTTTATTGAATATATATTGAGATATATATCTCAATAACAGCCTAAACATATATGTAAGGCCTTTTTAAGATTGGTTTGTTTCTTGCTTTTTTTTTTGATTTGTTTTAAATCCTCCAAATGGAGGGTGTTGTCCCTGTGTGCTCTGATGTCTCGCATTTGGGAGCACTGTCTTGGTGATGGGCCCTTGAGCTCTTGAGGGAAAGGCCACGTGGACCTGCTGCTCTTTTGCTCATGCAGTGAAACTGGATGAGGAAGCTGAGGTTTGGGATTCCCCGGGATAGGCAGGATGTGGCTAACCCGAATTGAGACCGGCTTCTTTCCCAATCCGGATGTGTTGGGAGGTGCAGCGTGAGGTCCCGTCAGCCTCCGGGCCGGCTCTGTGCAGGCACCGCTGCCCACCGCGCACCCCTACAGCCTCCTTGGAGAGGCTCTGGGACCGCCCTGCCAACCAGATGGATGCTACTGCGTGTGGCCAGGAGCCCCTGAACTGCCCGTGGGTCTGGTCTTCCCCTTCACGTGCACAATGAGCTGTCTGCAGCAGGAACTGCCTCTCTTGAAATATTTCCATGGCAGCAGCCACACTATAACACAATTTATTTTTGAGGGAGACTATGTTGGTAAAAATGCTAATAAAGTTATATAAAGTCTCTGGTAAATGATGCTGGGGCAGTCGCTGCTTACAGAAGAAATGCTGTGTATCTTACCCTTTTCCAGCCCAAAGGTAGCCTGGGAAGTTACTGGACAAGCTCTGTAGAGCTTGAACTTCTGCTGCTGGTCACAGAGTCAAAGCAACGCTGCTTCTAGCAGCTTCCGTGCAGAAGTGTTTCATTATGTTGTCAGGCATGAAAATTGCATTGGTGCTGTATGCGAATGTTTTTAGAAGAAGTGACAGCTTCTTGATATATGTGTCTTTAAGATTTTAGCTGAACCAGTGATGATATACTCTCTTGGTGAGAGCTCTTTTTTTTACTCATAAGAAGTAGTATCCTCTGATGCTGCTTGCAATCCAGAGCAAGCTTCCTGTTGGGCAATACAGGAGAAAGACTGTGTAGGAAGAAAGCTCCGTTTCCAAGAGAGACATGACACCCCATTCAAGAAAATGTCCCGGCTATACTTTGAGGTTGGTCTTGGCTTCTGAACATGTTGAAGCTATGTTTCAACATGTTTCTGTGTTGAAAAGATAAGTACTGAGCAGCTCTGGGGTCAAACTCTTGCCAGAAAAGTTCTTGCACAGAGGGGAGGGAAAAGACAAACCTGCTATTTATTTCAGCTATTATAATGTGTTGTGAACTGGAAGGACTTAAAAAGAATAATAAAAAGGGATAACGAGGAAAGGTGTAGTGCAAAAGCTTGAGGCTTTGGGACTTGATTGTTTGTTAGTATAAGTTAGGATAGGAGCTTGTTCTTCTGATTCAGGGTCATTGGAGTTGTTTGTTCCTCCTCACAAATTTGTCTCTGAAGATGATTTACACCAGGGAGCTTTCAGTCCTTTATATACCTTTAGTTTCAAAAGTGTGTGAATTATAAGAAAAGGAAATTAGAAATGTTCCTGCTAGTGGTGAAAGGCAGATTTTAAGCCAAATATTACTGCTCTTTTTTTTTTTTTTTTTTTTTTTTTTTTTTTTTTTTTTTTTTTTTTAATCTCTGGCAGAGATTACAGATAAAAATAGGTACTAAATACTTTTTTTTTTTGTATTGGCTTTTATAATGCGATCTCTCTGTACATCCATTCATGCCATACTGCAATAATGCTTTTTTAATATTATGTTAGTTTATAATACATGGGACTGGAAACAATAATATATTATGATAGTTTATAATACATGAGACTGGAAACAATAATCAGAGAAGAAAAGAGTCAAAATCTTTCATCTTTGCTTAATGTGCTGAGGTGTAATTATAAACAAGAAACTAATTTTCCATGCACTTCCTCATACGAGTCTCACCAACTTTGCAAGAAGGATGACTTGATTAATCTCAAAGCAAGCAGCCTACTTTTCTGAGAACAGAAAGTGTAGTTAGAAATTCAGCTTCAGTTTTTCATTAAGCCATTGCAAACTTAAGAGCTTCACTTCATGAAGATCTTCTCTCCCTTCTACTTTTGTGATACACGTACAAGGCACATTTAATACTGAGCAGTGTTTGAAAGAAATCTCCCATAGCAGACACGCATAAGTAGGGAGCGCACCATCTGGTTAGTCGTATGTCCTTCCTGCAGTCAGTCTTGAAAGACTTGTATGGCTCGCTCCTAGTTTAAGCTATATAGCTTGCATAATAATGGAAAATATTTATCTGCTATCATGAAGTTGAGACAATCACCTGCTTGTAGCCTGACAAGAAAACTTCAGTTTGCTTTGCAAAAGCTTTCTAATTGCAGAATAGCAGCAGCAAGTGACCTTCTCTATATGCCATGTTATTTCTCTAAAACTCACTAGAGATGAAGCAACAAGTTATCTTTTCTGTCAGTATTTCTTTAAAACAAAATCATCTTTGCTTCAAAAATTTTAAGTTTTTGTATGCTGAAAAGACTGTGAAATTGCAAAAGCCAGACTGGTTTCTGCAATGAAACTGTGTGTGTGCATTTCCTCAGTGTAAGATGTATGCAAGTAAACAGCAGATGTTAAGACTTTCAGATATTTAGGACTTCAAAGTTTTCTTCCAATAATATATATAGATTTAAATGGGTATCTCATTTAGAAAACAGCAGGAGATATCTGAGAAACATATTGGTGAGAAAAAAAAAAAAAAGGTAAGAAATTTTGTCTGGTACAATCCAGTCAATATATTATTGTCTGCAAATGATCCCAGAGAAAAACAAGATTGATATCTAAAAGCTTTTCAGCAGCAGTCAATACCCAAATATGAATGATTTTTTTTTTTTCCTTCAAAATAAGTATCATCCCTGTAAGTCATCTGTATTGGTTATGAAACACATACACATATCCCAACCAGAGTTTCAAGACTTTTGTAGTCAAGAAAAGACTCCTCTTTCCAACAATAATAAAATATTAGCGTCTAATTCCTTAATTTGTCCTGTAACTTATACCTGGGCTTGCAACTTTAAAATTCTTTTTCAAGTCCAGCTAAATAATTCAAGTGAGGGAGTATCTACCCTGTCCCCTGGTATTTTTTTCCCCGCAAGGTTGATTACCTCTGTAGTTTAAAGCCTGCAACAAATCAGAGTGCAGCTTATCTAAACAACGCAGATCTTGGTTGCATACTGTATTTTCTTTCTTGTCCCTTAATTTTTTTTTTTTTCCTCTAAGCTGTAATTAAAAAGTGGGCCAGAAGGACAGAAGCAAGAGCACGTTTATTTCTGTATTCACTCTTGCCATCTGATCTTTTATTTTCTTGGAGTAGTGTATGGAGCCAGTTAAAACTCTCAGGGTATGGACGTGCGTCCCATTGATCTCTCCGAGAGGGACTAGTTTGGACCTTCAGTTCTCGGCGAGTATTTGGCATCACGCTGATCGCTTCTGTGCTGCCTAATGGGTTTGTCACAGCGGCATTTGTAAAGAATCTTTTCTTGAAAATAGAAAGACTTCCTCCCTTCTTTCCCCCTTCCCTGCCTTACCCTAATAAAAGGGAAGCAGGGGGACAACAAAACAGCACAGGCTGAAAAAGACACTACCAAACAGGTAGGAAATAAAGTAATAAAGTAAGAAAATTCTTTGAATGTAGGGGTTTATGTAACAAAAGTGTAGCTGAATGGTACTATAGGGCAAGATAAAAAGCTTGTCCATTCATGCTGTTCTTGAAAATTAAAATCAAAGTAAAGAAAAAATTGAGTAAGTTCCCATTCTGAAAAAATCTTTAAAAGGAAAAGTTCTAAATCAGAAATTTCAGCAATACTTTTAATTGCTTGTGTTTTCTCAGACACAGCTTCAGTATCCTTAAAAGTAAAGTTTTATGGTGTTTCTAGTTTACTGCAATATAGGAATATATGTATGTTGATAAATTAATAAAGCATTTTTTTAAAGTAGGATCATAATCAAAGAGAAATTTCTGTTTTAACACACACTTTCTAGCTTTTCTGTAGGAATACATGTAATCTATTTCCTTTAGACTGTCACTCTTCTAAGAAGCGCATGGATAATTATAATTGTAAATAAGCATTATATAATTAAAATATAAATCAGCATTAAAAAAATTAAAATTACTTTTCCTTTGAATGCTTTCATATCTGCTCTATTATAGATGATGGATTAATTTCCACTCACGCTTTTCAAATACCTTTGAGCAAAAGTAATGTTTTCATTGCTCAAAATCTGAACTTCCCAGAGCAAACTATTACTTGTTGTTGTTGTTTAATTATTGCTACAATATAAACTCTGGCATCTTATCTTAAACTTTTTCTGTGCAAAAAAGTTTATGCAAATCCTTTCTAAATCCTTTAGTCTGTACATTTTTTTATTACTTGTTAAATTAAGTAAGATCGAAGCACTCCGGACAATTCTGAAGTCTTTGCCTCTTTCTAATAAAAGTTTTCAAGTCAAAAACTATATAAAGCCCATCCCAGATAATTCCATATAACCAAAACTGTATTTAATTTTGAAACACTCTGTGGTTACAGCCCCTTTTGCTCTCTGTGTTACAATTTGAGGAGGTAATATATTGTATGTGAATGTGTTTATCTCAGAAATAGTAGGTTTGGGTTATTGCATCCAGAGGAGCAAAGGAAAAACTTGTAAGGTTTTGGGTCACTAGCTAACCTCCTTTGAGCTGTAGTCAGGCAAGAAAGAGTTGAGGAGGAAGCCCGCCTGGATGGTTTGATGATGCACACTCACGTTGCTCAAAGCCTGCACACATTTTGCTTGCAATACTGCCATTTCCGTATCCTGGTGCAAGCAAACATTCCCGTGAAAGACGTCAGCCTTGTTTCTGTTGGGCTGCTATTCAAATGTTTGTGTGCCATGAGCAGCCAGCAGTCAATTTTCTGAGGTTCCCAGCCCTGGAATATTTGTTCATGGTTCCAGAGAGGCATTCCTGCTCTGTGCGTACTAACCAGGAGTCTTAGTATAACAGCCGAATATCCAGTAGAGTTTCATGTTCTTTTCGCATCCTTGTGTACAAAATGTCATCTGGTCATCTGCTTACAGGTGCTTCCAGAGACAACCATTCATATACAACCTACCAGTCTTTCTGGTTACTGTCACCTTATGGATTTTTAGAGCAATGAGAAAACCAATAAAATATCAACATGGTAAAAAGATACCTTTGAAGTCTCCTACTCAGGTAGTTAATCTGAACTCCGCTACTGCCTTCCTTAGGATGAGCTTTCAGTGTTTCAAAGTACACGGCATCCTTTAACTATTTATCACATCAGTACTTTTTAAGAAAAAAAATATACTTCCTATGTATTCCATCTCGCAAGTGTTGACTGCACCATGCTATTCACTAGCTCGGTAACACAGAATTTGTATTTCCTTAGTGTAATCCTGGTAAATGAGTGGGGAAAAATACACTCTTATTTCTGGTAGTTTTATGATTTTTGCCTAAAATCATAAAATATTCTTATGGACTTGTAGTTATGCATGTGTGTATAATGCACTGATTGCAGTCAAGCTTGTTTAAAATAAGAATTAACCTCTGGAATTGTATTTCAGCAATGTTCTCCCCAAACTGTGGCTGACTCCAAGGTTACAATATTGATAGTCATGCTGTATTTATAAAAGATTATTTTATTGCATTATGGGGAAAAAAAACCCAAGCAATTCTTGATTTTATCAATTCCTTAATCCTACGCTTTGGAAACCTTTTGTGCTAATGGTTGCCTCTTGGTATCTAAACAGTGAGAACTATATCATTACTAGTGACGTAGAAAGGGAGGCAGAGACGGTATGGAGTGGGAGGTGCTGCTCACGTTCACTTGGCTGGAGAAAGAAATTTTACTTGTTAGTGCAGGGCATCTTATTAAAAGCGTGAAAACAACATCAAATACTGGCAAAGCAGCATGGATTCAAATTGGAAGTATTCTTGGTCTTACAGCATGGTGCCGAATGGGGAAAATGTTACGGAATAGCTATGGTCTGAGCAGGATTTTGTAGGAATTTGTTGTTCCTTTCTGTTTATTTTATAATATTCTCACAAAGTTAGAAGAAAATGAAATGATATCCTTGACAGTGTTTTCTATCAGCAAGATATACAGTTAGTACAATGCAGGTGTGAGCAAGTTCTGAAGTTTAATATACCAAAAATCATCTCAGTCAGGAGAAATAGAAGCCAGAAATGCTTTCTGTTCCCAATATAAGCACAGCAAATTGCTTGGTATTTCACTGACTCCCCAATTATGATCTCTCATCTGCTTGTGAGTTAAATGGGGCACTGCAGATGGAGGCAGGCTTTGGTAGAGCAGTCAGGGAACATTCGATGGGATGATACAAATGAACAAGAGTGTTGTAAGTGGCAGCTACCCACTACTTCACCAAGGATGTTCAGGCTGGATACAAGCTGGAGAGTTTGTCCTTGCTTTCCCTGGGAGGATATCTGGGCTGTGGAGCAGGCTGTCCAGTTGTGCAGTCTCCATCCTTGGAAGTTCTCAAGACTGACTGGATCAAGCCTTGAGCAGCCCAGGCTGACCTTTGAGCAGAGCCTGGTGTGAGGGGGAGGTTGGACTGAGGACGTGCTGGGATCCCTTCCCACCCTAGCTAAGGCAGGAGCTACTGGAGGAGCTTGCTCGCTCTTGTCCTCAACACTTCTTGAGACTGGTAATGGAAATGGAAAGTGGTCAAGGAAAAATTACTAGACAAATGAAAAGATTGTAACTTTTTAAGAGGTAGAATAGAAATCCACAGACTTATTAATTCTATGAAATCTACAAATCTATGAATAGAGAATTGAAATGATAATTTGATCGAAGTATGCATGTGTTTATTTCATTGTGGATGGGGGAACACTTTGATAGCACAGTACTCAGTCCAGCAGACAAAAATATAACATATTCAGACTGGGGGCTGAAAACAGCTGACAAACAATCAAATGAGACATAAGATGTCCTTATTACGAAAATAAAATTCAAGTGAGGTCATTTAACTGGGAAGCTAACTGCTTTGGTTGATTGGCTATCACTGGTAATTTCTAATCAGGTTCAGATGCTTTTTCTAAACAGGGCAATTCAATTTATATGGAATCAAATCAGAAGTCACATGACCTGTGTTATGCAAGAAGGTGAATTGGATGAGTACACAGAGCACCTCAATTCCTCTAATTTATGGAAATGAAAAATAATACGGTCTGGCCTGACAGTGATGCCAACCAATACAGCAGTTTCCTTGGCTTGAAATTACTTTAAAAAAAATCAGATAATTGCTTTCAATCTACAAAGCAAGTGTATTTAAGCAAGTGTACTTAAATATAGCTACACTGTCCTTTAAAGTTTAAATGCATAGTATTATTCCACATCCATGACAGTGGCACCAGCATGTGGGGTACAACATCACATTAGGGTGTGAGTTTCTATGTACCACTGTACACTGTGTAAACACAGCACTTAAGGGAACTGCTTTGCTTGAGTACAGTCAAATTAGTTTCCAATGCAACCAAAAAATTTAGAGAAAGGCGGCCTGACAGATATCTCTATAGGCTCAGAAGAGGCATTTAGGTTGCATGATCAAAAAATGCCAAGAGGGACAGTCCCTTACTATTTCTTGGATATGTGGTAGTGGGGAAAGAGTCAATAATGTGATTTCCACTTGCATATAAGTGAAAGCCATAGATATCTGATGAAAGCTTTGGCAACTCTGTAACACTGGGTCCAAGAATTCATCTGAAAATAGCAGTGATGGAGGGGAGAGAAAAAAAAAAAAAAAAAGTAGTTTATCTAAAGAGAAAGGGGGAGTTAAACATAATAAAATAAGTTGAACGGCACTCGGTTCCTTTCCTTTCTTATTCTAGGTTACTCCTTTCTAGCCTTGGAGCCATTAATGGTCACAATCAATAGTAATCTGATGGTTTCACAACTTTAATGTGTTCTCTTGGAAAAATAATTACTACCTAATTTATCTGGAAATACCAGAGCATATTGAATTTTTATGAGTAAGTTGCAGGCATTGTTTTTTCACAGTGCTTTGCTTGGAAACAGAGTTAGGGTGGTTTATGTTAATGTCAAGAAGTATTTTGACCAATAATCTGATTCATTGATATTAAGATTCACCACAAATATTAAATCCGTCTGAAAACTTCATAAACCCTCCAATTATATTTGCATAAATATGCAACTCCGTCATCTAACAATCTTGGGGCATATGTACGGACATATGCAAAGGAACCACGTGTAGACATCTCTAGTTGGTGGAATGTAGGATATGCATAAATAGGATATGCATGTCAGCCCAATATTAAGCTCAATCTAATACAGATAACTGCATCCTTGTCTTATACCCAGGTGCTGTTGTGTGGTCCTGGGGGATAACTGGTGTTGGCTTGGTTTCATGCAATGACACGGGAGTTGGGCATATTTGCATGACAAATTCATAAGGGAAGAAGTTTCTTTCCATGAGGCACTGTAAGGTTAGAAACCTGTATTAGAATATTTTTGAAGAAAAACTTCATTCTAAGGACTTAAGAGAAATCCTATAAAATGTGTGTGTGTGTGTGTGTGTGTGTGTCTATATATATATAGAGAGAGAGGGGGGCGGGGTGAAACACTAAATAGGTAAGAAGCATGAGTTTGATTAGCTTTTTCAGTTTGTGTGAATTTTCATGTTTTGCAAATATCATGTTCATACTTTAAAGACCTACTTACAGCATATAGCCTTTTCTGAGTGTGTGTATATAGAAAAGTTGCAACTTCTCTCCTTTGCCATATTATTTTGCTTCCATGATTACATAAGCATCAGATACAGCTCTGAGTAATTGTGTAAATGTTAAACAAGCAGGTAGTGGTCATTGGGCTAATTGCGTATCCTCTCTCCCCCTGGAACAGGGAAACAACACAAACAACTTTTATTCATCTAAATGAGGCTGCTACTTGTACATAAACTGATATAGCCTGTGCCACTACTAGGGCTGAGTGGGATATAATATCAGATCAAAGTGAAAAGCTATAACAGTGAAAAGAAATTGCATGAATCTCATTATCATGAATATAGCACTACAGTAGCACTTAACAACACTCATATTTTCTGATGGGAAGCTGAACATTATATCTCATGCATTTTTTTTTTTAATCATTTTTTTCCCAAACTAGTTAGAAAACTTTAACTTTTCCTTCTACCCCCCTTATTAAATGGTAGGGAATACAGTGTTCGAAGTGGCTTCCTCTCTGTTTCTTGAAACAAAATCAGGCTGAAATGATAGTCAGGACATATGTATTATGACTTAGACCATAACAAAACCTCAGGAGTTGGTATGTTTAAGTGGCGTATGTTTTTGAGAGGAGGTGCACCTGGATGGAATGGGTGCTAGAGGCAGGTATCGTCCATCCGAGTCCCATCTTCTGGTTCTGCCCTGGCATGTGGGGACTTGTTTCCTTTGGGATGCTCAGGCTTCCTGTGATGCCCTTCTGCAGGAGCCCATGGTGCGGGAGGGTTTGAGGGAAACTTCTCTTCTTTGCCTGAACCTGCCAATAAATTGACTATAAACAAAAGCTTATAACTCTTAAAGGATCGTCTCTTGCATGAGCACTGGAGTGGATCAGGCTTTAGGGAGCTTTTTTGGCTGTTGGTAGGACTGGGCTCTTGTCATGCTGTGAAACTGTTCGGTGTATACCCATTTAGTTGCTAATTTTCTTTCAAGACTTGTCTAATTTTCTTCATGTCTTTTAGTATGTGAGGAAGGAGATCTTCATCTTCCCAATGCCTAACTCTCACTTTATGACTGTGTAACCCAGATTCCTGATTCCTCAGCTATCAGCTTTTTAGAGAAGCCTTTATCATGCATTGTGAATGAGGAAGCCTAATTATCCTTTGCTACCATGTAGTAAGAATACATAAACATATTTAAAGCAAAGAATATATATATTAGAAAAATGCAAAAATTTCTTGTAAATAGTTGCAAAATATATTTGTGTAACGTATAGACAGGAATTTAGCATCACCTGTTCAAAATTTTTGTGGATATTTATCTTATTTTGTTTGCTTTTAGACCTTAGTCTTAAGTAGACTGGATGTCTGTTGACTGCACTTGCTGGGGTTGATGTGGGGAAGTTAGTAATAGACAGATTTTCCAGAAGCTACTTATTGTACCTTGTTATTCACAAGGCATCTTTTCCAGCTTTTTAGCGGCCTGTCTGCTGTGTGTCAATCAGTAATTAGGAGGACGACGATATTTGGGACAAGATGTAAAGAATCCCACATCCAGAGTCGCAGCCAAAGGTAGGCAGGTAGGTTGGAGAAATCTCCTCCCCAGATGCCACAATCCGAGTTATAGAAAGTCAATGGTAAGGAAAGGTGTACCCAGTCAATGGTAAGGAAAGGCTTACCCCAGACTCAGGCACTGATCTCACAAGCGTAAACACCCTATTAACCGTTTCTACGGTGAACTCTCCTGAGTTGCCACCGACACGAAATTCACCACCCAGGACCCCTTGGGTTGGATATGCGTCTCTGCAGGTTCAGATATACCCAGGGGAACTCCACCCCCCAGTCCACCTGGGATGCCACTGCAGAGCCCCTAGGGCACGGGGCTACGGCCCGACGAGTACGTTTGGGATATTATACTCGTTTTCACCTCGAACACTGTTGAGTAGCTGGTGATTACTGCTCAACAGGGCACGAGCAACTATCCAGGGGCAGAGACAGTTTTTCTCACCTGATGAATCGGAGTCCAGCGGGACCCACAGGGAGGTACTGTCTCTGCAACTAAGCCCAGGTTGTAGCTATGGTTCCCTTAAGAGAGTCATAGTTACTCCTGCCTTTTAGGACTTGAATTTATTCAATATGTATTGCAATACTTTGCAGATAAAAGGCAAGGGAAAAATGTAGGGCTATTGAGACTAGAAGGGAGTAGGACTGCTGTGCTCCAAAGTGACCTGGGTGAATTGAGCAAAGATTAGAGATGCACTGAATTTTTCTCCTTCCAAATAAGATCAGGACAACCAGTAAAAATATATGATAAAATAACATTTTTCACAAGTAACATTGGATTTGTATTTCTTGATTGTCTGTGGTGGATTTCAGTATATAAAAAAAGGAGAAGTTTGCAGCTTTATTTAAATAAGCAGTTTTAGTGGGAAGGCAGCATCTGTGTTTTCTAAATGATCATTTCTTTCATTTGCTAACCTAAAATGTGAATGAAACAATTATATTCCATCTTGTGAACACAATACAGCCGGAATAGGAAGCTGAAAGTCAAATTTCATCTTAATGTGATTTTAAAATAGCTGCAATACAAAGCACTCAAAGGATAGATTGATAATAGGAACGGTGAGGGAACTTGAAGCACAGTAGTGCTGCCGGATTGATACTGAAGATTGCATTTGAGTAAGCTCAAGATTTTGATTTTGGGGAAATCTGACGGGAATTTTGTGACAGCCGCAAACACGTCGTCCGTCAAAGCGCAGAGTAGCACTGACATTTTGACTGTGGGCTTTGGCGAGTTGGGGACTACTCCGTGTTTGCTCGCATGCCCACAGACCCCTTCGTTCTGCGAGAGAAAGAGGTTGCTTGGGGAGGTGGTAATCAAAGGCCTCCCAAAATGTTTGTGTATCTTATGGATCACGTTTGGGCACTGAGTCTTCACGGTTTTAAGTGCAATTTAAGCCTATAAATAACCACAGGAGGTTTTTTGCCATAGATTTGAGTGGTCCTCAGATAAGACTCTGCGTGCATCAGTGCATTTCAGGCAGCATGTAGAATTCATTTGAGCTTAAAATTTATGCATAATTTAAACAGGAAAAAATAAGTAGTAACTGGCTTGTTTGTTGTATTTTTATCTTCTGTTCTCCTTGCCCTCATCTGTGTTCCATGCCTCTCTTCAGCTTTTTTAAAGGATTTTCTTTCCCTCTTTCTATGATGTGTAATACTGGTTTTGTTATTGAACATACTTCTAAATCCATTTTTATTTCCTTGTAAATGACTGTTTTTACTATCAAACTTCCTCCCCAGAACACAGCTCCCTCCTTGTCCTCTGTCCTGCAAGGAAAGGCTGAGGCTGTTTATTTTACCTAACTCTTTCTTCCCTTTTCATCTTGGATGTCTTATTCCACTTCTCTCATGCATCTGTAGCTCCATACCTATATAATCACTTCTTAAAGCCTTATTCATCCTTTTCTAAAGGTCCACTAAGGATCACATTTATCTCAGCTACTACTTCAATCCTCTTAAAAAGAAATTTGCTCCTCTCCTTGTACAAATTCCAAGTTTGTGTATCTCTCATTTCAAAGTATTAGCTTAGTCCCCCCTAAATTCCATCCCATCGGTTCCACCCTTTAAGACCATTGTCTCCTCTGTTTCCTGTCCCCTCCCTATTCCCAGCTTAACACTTTGTTTAAAGGCCCACTTCCCATGTGGATATAAATCCTTAATATGGAACTTGTTTCATTTTTTTCAAAAGGTGTACTTAAAAGGCGGAATATACATCATCTAATATTTCATTCCCAGTTTGCTTTCATGCACACATTACTTGGAGCTTATTATGAGTCAGAAGTCTGTCCTGAATGAACCCCCTGAGTGTTCAAGATCTGTTTTGATACAGCTTTTTGTTTTAGGATGGACACTGGTTTCCTTAAGTTTCTTACAATTAAAACATAATGAGCCCACCACAATTGTGTTTATCCCATGCAGCTTAGAAAATCAAGTTTTATAAGATATTCCTGATATTACACAGCAGAAAAAAAAAAAAAACACAATGAACTAACAAATTATTTTGCTATAGCACGATGAAAGTGTTAAGTCATTTTGGGACAAATAATCCAGATGCTAATATACACACTTGGCGAGAAGGATCTTTGAAAATTGCACTACGCTATTTGCTTTTTTTAGGCTAGACAAATGTTGAGTGCTACATAGTGCTCATGGTTTTAAATTCTGAAGTAATCATGGAAAACATTTTACAAACAAATTTCTTAAATTTCTGTATGTTACTACATGTAGTACCCAGAAATATCCACTGTTACTGCAAAGCTTCCAGGATGTCAGCATTTCTGAAAAAATTTGGTTAGCATATTTAAGTAGACTTGATTAGGGACTTAGGCCCACTTTCTCAAAGGTGATTAAGTGCATAACTCCCACTGAAATCAATTTACCTATATATGAATTTGGAATGCCCATAGAAATGTATTTTGAGATGAAATTAATTTTATGTGTTTGCTCCCAACTGTGGCAAGTATAGCAAATTTAAAATCTATTACCATCAACTCTTTAAAAGTTTGATATGTATTATCAACATAAAAAAAAATCACTTGAGATCTAAAATTTTTGATAGCAAAGTTATGGTATCTTTATTGAAACATCTGAAAAATCTAAATTTTATGGGACATACATACTAACATGCAATAATTATGAATAATTAATTATTATTTTCCATAACTTTTCATTATTTTCTCAAAGAGCAGCACTGGGTAGAACTGTCCAGTAGTTTAGCTGGGAAATAACCAAATCTGTTATAAAATTACAAAGCACAGTTCTTTCTGGGAATATGTTTTACTTCCCGAATCTTTATGTACTTTTGTGCTTTTCTAAATATGCTGGTAAAAAAATAAATAATTTTTAGTAACTATCAGTTGATTTCAAGACAAAGCACCTGTCTTGTATTCTAGTGATTCTAGTGTTACTAGTGTCCTTTACTCTCTCAAGACAATCAACACCTTTATAGATTGAACACCTTATATGAAAAAAAGCAAATGAAAATTGAGGAAAGTGTATATGAATCCACAGCAAAAAGATTAAATGAAGTTTATCATCTCACTTTGAATTTCAAGCATAGAATTAGCATCTAAATGGATTGTTCTGTTCTTTAACCTGTTTAATTATTCAATGGCAAGTTAAAAAAATAAATAAAAAAGGGTGGGGGTTGGGGGGAAACCTCCTTCCTCTGCAAGAATTTTTATATCTACTCAGTTTTCTATCTTTTGACATATTATTTATTCACCTGAAGGCTTTCTCTATGATGTTAATGCTTATTTTCCTTTAAAGCCTGTAGTGAGGGACGCTCCCAGGTCTCCTGAGCAGTATCATCCAGATGACCCATGTGCTCCAAATTTATTCTTCTCTGTTCAGATTTTTTTTAAGGGTGCAGCAACCAAAAAGAAAATCATATATTTACCTTGTGTTTGTTTCAAATCACTGCCTTAGCTTTTCATTCTGCTGTGTTTCTGCTACAATTAGTTGATACTAGGATTTCTAAATAGTAATAATCCTTCAAAAAAGGCAAAAAAATACACTATCATGTATGATGAGAATTCTGAAAGCAAATCTGTAACTCATCTTTTATAAATAATAATGTTTGATAAGTAAAAAGAAAAAAATATGAAAAGGGGACTAGAATCGTGATCAAAAACTTGCTGTTATGTATGATTAGTGCCTTGTAACTTCTTGATAGCCATTACAAACTATTTAAAAAGGTTGACTACAAATAAGAGATTTGAAAGACTGCATATTCCTTTTTGAAGTTTAATAGTCTGTAGTAAAAGATCTTCCATTCGCTAGGTGCTTGGGAGCCTAGCTGACATCAATAGAGAACTTTGGACAAGAACCAAGTAAGATTTGGGAGGATTCTGGATAAATTCATACTACTGTTCTTAACAACAAAGAATCTACAAGGAAAATGCACTTCACCTAATTAACTGTGAGCTGAAATGTCTTAAAAGATGTGATGCTTAAGAGATGCTCCTGTGAAGCAGTAGCAGAAAACATATTAAGCACCCTATGACCTATTCTCTTCATCTTATTTGCTCTTTATTCCCTTGATACTTTCTGATTTGGTGACTCATTTTTTTTTCCCTTTTCAACATAAATGCTAGCACAGTAGATACCGCCCTTTCAAAAACGTCCTTTGGGGCTGATCTAACGGGGCTGGGGGGCTTTGGGGGTTTGTTGATCATTCTCGTGACCGGAGGGGCCACGGGTCTGCTTCTGGCCACAGCTTTCTCTGCAAAATCTGGTTTATTTTAGCAGTGAGAAGAAATTTTGTGGCCTCTGAGGAGAACAAGGGTCCCACATGCTACATTTTCTAATAGATAGGGTATGAGAAACTAACTTAATTTCACACCTACCCTTTTTGTCCCCAGAACATGGGGAAGGGGAAGAAACTGAGAAGTAAATGTGAAAATAATGGAGCTTAGTATTAAGCAAGGCTTAATGTGGGCTTGGAGTTGCACTGGTGGAAACAGTTTCAAAGAAGTCTGTCAGCAGGGAATCATTCAGCTCCCTAAATAAGGCCATCTAAAAGCTTAATGGTCCAGCTTAAGCTAATCACCTTATGTTTTCAGTTACCTGGCTCATTGAATAATTTGGATAAATATCCTACTAGCTTTTGTAATGAATTCAAGACAGAGCTATCCAAGGGAATGAAATATCAAAATAGGTAGGAAGGGAGCTATTGATAGGTATGATGGATAAGATTGTTTTTTAAGTTTTAGATCTCCTTGGATTTGATTCTGTCATCTTTTGCTCTCACAGTTGGGAGCAAAGGCTGAAGTGAAGAAGAGAAAAATATGAAACAAAAATAAGAAAATTAAATAAATACCCTTTATTTCCCCTCCCTCCTCTCAAATATAAAATAGAAACAAAAGCTTGCACAATGCCACTGCATTTCTATTTGTTCCCAAGATCTACTCAACCTTATCAAGCCAAAGTAAAATGTTCTGTGCGAAGGTAGGCTGATGTGGCTTGTTTTGGTATTCCTGTTCAGCAATGTCTGTTAGTGAGCATTATAACCTCCAGGAGAGGAGAACGGACACTCAGCCATAAGACTCCTAATCTAAGATATAGTGTATTAAGGAGGGGGACTCCTAATCTAAGGTATAGTGTATTGGGGCGGGGGGGGGGAGAAAGCACTTTTTAGAGTTTAGCAGAAAGACAATTGTTACCAAAATAACCATATTTCTTTGATGGTAAACAGTAGCTAAAAATTCTGTGTAAATGGTTAGTTGAAATATATGATCTCTTTGCACTGAGAGCAGAATATTACAGGTTATTCAGATGAATGTGTTTTGTGTTGGGGGGAAAAAAATAGATATGACTTGTTTCATATTTGAGAGGTCTGGATGACATTAATATAGAAAAAACAACCTAGAAAGAGCTAAACTTCACTAATCCTTCTTTTTCATCTATAATTCTTGATGCCTGCTAGATAGATTTCATTTCAAAATCAAAGCAACAGTATCTGTTAAGTAAAGTCTTCTGAATAGCAGAATTGCGAATTTCAATGTAAAGCACACTTCTATTGCTGTGGTTATTTGGAGTTTTTTGGCAATTGTTCAGCAAGTCAAGCACCCTCAGACTTGCCTGAGAAGTATGGCATAAATTCTTATCATTACAAATAAAGTTTTCCTTAGACTACACATTTTTCCGTCCCTAGAGAATTCCTTACATTCCCATTGTATGTATTAGAAAAGAAAGAATTATGATGCTTGCTTATTGTTTTTACTAGAATCTAAATTGTTAATTAAAATGTTACAGAATAATTCTTTTCAACTCCCAAATATTGTTTCTTTGGCTTTTTGAATATCAAAGAGTACAACAGAGATGCATAGTTAATTTAATCTTTCCAACAAATTAATGCAGGTGGATTTCCTTGGCACATTTTTTTAATTAGTTTTAAAACAAGATATAAGGCTGAAAAAATATATACTAAACAACTAAATTCTGTTTGTGAAATTGTGTAGTCTTGCCTCTTTTCCTGTTTTCTGATTAGTTTCCTACTTTTCTCATTATTTTGTCATTCCTTGGCCATTGCTATTGCTGCATCTGAAGCTGTGAAGATTTTAAAACTGACTTAATTTCAGTGGTAAAGGTGAGAATTTTCTACAATTTGAACAATCTTACAATTTTACAGGAGGAAAAAAAAACTAATTTCCATTTCTCAGTGAAATATAACAATTATGCATCTTGATCACTCATGAGAAAGTTCAGACAGAACTAGCAGTTAGAAGCAGGCTTAGTTGTATCTTGTTGGGAAAAGCAAATACACATGCAGCAACTAAAAACCCAATGCTAAGACGTAAAATAATAGGCTACAGGTTCTAAGTCAGTTTCACCTTGGTTCATTCTCACCCTCAATCAGGAAGCATGAAGATGCCTGCTTAATCTACCTTTTCTGTGAAACAACTTAATTGTGTTTCTAAATTAATGTAATTGGTTAAATCCTACAGATCTCTGTAGCATTTTTTTTTTTTTTTTTTTTTTTTAATCCCATCTTTAGGAGCCTTGATAAATAAAAATTTTCTGTATAAGATTATGGAAGTTACAGGTCACATCACTGACATGTAATTACTGAAACGCTGGGTAAGATAGGCAGATTCTTTGATCAATAAACATCCTTATCATTGTACAACCTCTTATGGCCACATACTCATTAGGAAAGTCATGAATTCAAGTCTCTTATGAGAGCTTCATTGGTACAAAATATCTGTTTCAAGCACTAGTATCTCCAATTATCATTCTGATGCAGTTCAGCAGGGTTGAAAATTAATGCCGATCGCAAGATTTCTTTTGAACTTGCAGAAAGGCAGATCTGAAATGGAGTAAAGCTGCTGCCTTCTGAACTTCAGAGCAGTTTAGGCACCTTCTTTGCATACGAGAGAGCGCACTGCTCTGACTCCAGCAGGATAATGGCAGGAAGCTTGAAAATCAATTACCTTTAAATACTGCACAAGGAAATTCTTTTGATTCCTCATCAAAAGCACCTGGAATACATGAGCTTTAATTGAGACTTGAATGCTATGCAAATCTTGTTAAAGGTACCAAAATGAAAATATATTGCCTGATTGTCCCTTTTGCAGTGCCAATCCTCGTGCCATTACATACCTGGCTCATTTAGCTGGCTGTCTACAGCCAGTAATATTTTTTTTTTTTTTTTTTACACCAGGCTTAGCTCTTAGGCTGCACACAGCTTGAGTAGATCAAATTGGCGAACTTATGAACCATGCTTATTTTAGCAGTGCTCAAAGATATCATAAAGATCTTGGAAAAGGGGCATAAAAATGCATACATTTTCCTCGTGTCAGGAAGCACTGTGTCATCCCTCTTAAGTTGTTGCTTGCACTTTAAATACCAGCAGAACCTCTGGGAGGTAAATCTAGGTGGTGGATAAAGTAAGTGTCTTCTGGACATGCAAGCAAAGCAGAGAGTCAGTTGGCTTCCTTTACTCATTTTCCCCACAAAAAAGACACAGTTCCTGGAACACAGTGTGATCTGTGTGCTCTTCAAAAGTTTGTACAGCTTCACAGTGAAGCTTGGGAGATCTTGTTTTCCTTCTGAAATATTCCTAAGATCCACCAAAGCGGCATGTGCAGGCAGAGCTGCTAGAGCCATAATTTAGAGTGCAGATATCCACTGCCCAGCTTCCAAAACCTGAGATAAGTCTTATGTCTGGTTGGCCAGCTTTAAACTATGTTAAAAGTTAAAGAAGAGGAAGGAAAATATTTGTCTGTCATGATTAAAATATTGCATCACGAAAAATTGAGAGGAACCATAAATTAATTTGTAGTATAAACCTCGACTGATGAAATAAAATCTTTGAGAAATTTTTCTTACTTTTACCATTGTAATTATCCCCAGCCAGAATGTCTTGCCTGAAAAGGGCAATAAGATTTACTTAAAACTCAGACTAAGACATTTTTTAGGACTCTCATTTATATAAAGAGACTTCAAAATATTTGTTTTCTACTCTAACCTTTTTTGTATTCTGCAAATATCCACATACTAAGACTTTATGTGGGCTACTAAAGAAAATTTCATGGCTGATAGTAAGGATCAAAGCAAAAAAGATGCATATTATTTTTCAAATACTTAAGGCAAATATTTCTTCAAATAATTTAAAAGAAGGATTTGTGTAGCGAAAGGCAAGTATTTATCTTTCTATAAGATTTTTTTATAGCCATCACCTACATAGAACATGGCTGAGTGCCAACAATCAATATTTATTCCCAGCATATTTAAGCTTCTTATATTAGTTTTTAGGGGTATGTAAAATACCTCATTTCAAGACTGTGAGTTTATAGTATGATATAAATATGTGGTGTTTATGTGATCCTATTGGGAATGTATTGCATGAAAACAGTTGTGAAGAGTGACCTGAACATTTTCTGGAAAAAAAGACCCTTATTTGTCTCGTGTTTCTCTAAGCTCTCAGTACCCAGCTCTGGAAATAGTTGTGAACTGAGTCGATCACCGAAATCCCAACAGCTTCTGCAGAGGGTCATTGGGGTATCAAAATATTAATAAATCTATCATTTACTATTTATTGTTGAATCATTTTCATCTAACTGCTGGCTTTTGTTATTTTTCCCCCATTAAAATAAAACAAGGAAAGGAGAAAAAAAAATGCAGAGTAATAACAGAGAAATAAAATACATATGCTTTGTAATTTACATCCTAAAAGCCTATGATGATATTGAACAAGGTTTCTTAACTCAGATTAAGAACAAAGTGAAACAAATCTACTTTACTAAGAGAAGTATTTGGACCAAATTATTTTGAAAATCTGTGTGGGATATCTACAAATAGCCACATACAGCAAATATAGTGCAGTCCCAATGGCTTCACCACACAGTTTCAGTAGTTTTTAAGCAACTTGAGGTGCCCCTGGAAGCCTTTCCTCCTGCAGGCAAAACTCAGGAAAAGCCCTTCTGAGTGAGGACCGAGAGTCCTGATAAAAGAAATAGGAAGAAGAAATAGCAGTTTAGCTAGTGATAGATTGTCCCTGCAGTGGTGGTATGCAGCATAATTAATTGAAATAAGTCATTATTATCTCTTACTGTTTATACTTTCGCAGTGCTGAAGTATCTTCCCTTTCTCCGCATGTCTCAGTGAGCCTTTTCCTTGCCTTTTCCACCCTTCAGTAGAGCCAGCGGGACAGGGAGGGTAAGCAGCAGCCACCTTGCCCACGGGGATTCCCGTCAATGAGCTGGAGTCTAAAGCTTTAGTTTTCGGTGATATCGGCGCCCTTCCAGGAGCTTTTCTGATTTGACTCCTGTATTTTTAGGAGTCTGGACGACTTCCGCGTGTCATGGAGTATTGTACTAGCTTATGTGGAAGTATTTCAGGGCGAAATCTCTTTCATTTAGAGAAAGCTCTGAGCTCGTTGCATAAACTTGCATTGTCCTGGAAGAGATCGTTTGTGCGAATGCTCCTTCGGTGTGATGGCAAGCTTGAAGTATCCAGAAATCACTGCGTTGTTTAGATACTCATTTTTCAGGTTAGCTGTTTAGCTTCAAAGATGAGTGTATTGTTTCATCAGTAGCTATAAAAGTTAAAAACCAACGACTCTACTGTGAAATCAGAGCAAAGAACAGGAGAAAGTAATGCTATTTATGGCCATCTCTGAAGACTACAAATTTTAGGAAATAGCTTAGTACAGTTCATCTTTAAAATTAAATGTAATTGATTCAGTTTTGGTCAAATGAGTGGTTTCCAAGTTAAAAGAATGATATATATTATCGTATATAACTAATTCCTATTTTCTTGCTTATGTACAACTAAGAATTAGTTGTATAGATATGCTTCTAAATATAAATTAAATATTACTTTTAATTACTTGTATTTCTCTTTGCATCATACTTTAGTTGGTTAGTAATATTATATAACATTGTTTTGCTTATTCTAGTTCTTTTGTGATTACTCTATCTGTTAAGGAAGAAATTTTCTTCTTGGAGAATGATAAAAAACAAAATTTCTGTTTGCAGTTTTCTTTCATTGTCGATAGAAATTCTGAATTTCCATTAATAACTACCATTCAAAATATTGGATAATGTCACTCAATATTAGAGTGTATTGCATGATATAAAATAGTAAAGCTGCTTTTTTATTTCTATTTTTAGTTATATGGTCCAAAGTTCATGTGAATTAACAATACCAAAAAAGGAGGAATAATTCAGAAATATTTTTTCTGAGTAAACACAGTTTTATACACTGAATTAATTAAATTATTTTAATGAAGTTTGTGACTGTTTTCTATTCTTTCTCACCAAAACAAATCTTCTTTATTTTAAAAATATTCTTAAGTGTGCATGTATACCTTTTTAAATAACAATCCCTATATTCAAGGGACAGTGCAAGGTCACATCCTTGAGAAATAGGAACAGTGGAAGTGGCTGGAAACCTTAGAAAGTACTTTGATGTGACCTATATTTATTTACCTAATTGATAAAAATCTTTTTTTTTTTTTTCCCTCTTGCATTTTCCTTGTTTCCTGTGGATTTCTCTCTATCCCCAAATACCTATTATTTGATAACCTCTCATTTTATTCAGCCCTTTTTTTGTGTGTTTATTAATTTGGAGAAAAAAAATCCTAGCAATTAGAAAGGATCTCTTAGGACAAAAAGAGAAGCCCTGCCAATACAGGATTGTAACCTAGAATACAGTCCCTTGTGCTTTATCCATTTCATTTTAATTGTTTTGAGGAAGATCTAGCATATTGTAGAATAATCTCAGGAGGAAAAAAACGGAAGTACACTTTCTCACTTACATTGAGTTATTCTTCAAATTCAGACTACATCATCCATTTCTCAATTTGATCTCATTATTTCTAGATATATCCCATTTGTATTCTTAAATAATTACTCTTGCCCCTTGGTGTTTACCTTCTCATTGCATTTGACAGATATATCTCCTCCATCTCCCCCTACTTAATTGTTGGTTAGTCAAGCTATACATATTTAATCCTTCTAAGCTTTCCTTATGTGTCATCCTTTTCAACCCATTAATCTTATTTTTTTCCTTTGCTCTGGCTTTCCTTCAGTATGTCAAAGCATAAGAGATGGAGGTGATTGCACTTGTGTAGTTCAGTTTTCCGGTTCACATTCAAATGCATAGTTTCATCATTGCTGTCATGGGAAGAAACCAAGACCTATCCCTTGTTTGTGCCAGAGTCTGGTTCCTACACTGGTGATGCAGAAATGTCTTATTATGGACACCAGTTACACTGGTGCTATGATAAGAGACTTTCAGAAGTTGATACCTTTTACCTACTTAATTTAAAAATTGTCCTGCTTAAGGACTAGCTTCTCTGTGATTCTTTTGGTGGTGCATAGGCATTTATTTAAATGATGTGTTATCAGTATGAGACCAGTAGGAGTGTAAGTGTTCT
>JAWLRI010000331.1:1044940-1164708 GCA_034781795.1 Crypturellus tataupa
GCTAGCAAGGTCTTTGATAGAGAGGCTTTTTATAAATAGCCAACATGTATTTTTAAATCAAGCTCTGTTTATGCTTGCCAACACTATCACCACTGAGGAGGTGATGCCTGATGCATTTTACAATTAAATTGTTTTCATTTAAAATGTCTAACTTCATTTGGTACGGTTTATCTGGAACCACTACCCTATTGGCAGGTGGTATTTCAGGAGAGAAACAGCTGAGCGGTTCCTGCTGTTTCTCTGAAGCCACTGGCTTCTTATCCAATCTAAATATAAAAGTGCTGAGAACTGTGCCCTAAATCTAGGGTTTGAATTAACAAGCCTGAAGAGTTAACACTGCACTGATCCAAGCTAGGTGGATGAGAAATAAACTTTCTCAGTAAATCAAAAAATATAGCAACAGAAAGCTCTCAGAAAGAGAATATGTTGGGAATTCATGTTATGTAAACTGACCATGGAATTTATGTATTACATTGCCCGGTCTGTGTTTATTGATGTGTGTACTTCAATTTCTAAAAAGGAGATAAACCACAAAGCTGGCTTTGTACTAGATATAAAATTTAGTACAAAATATATATGTATATATCAACAACACTCTCAAATACCATAAACCAAAATATGCAAAATAGTCTTACTAATGTGTTTATTTTTGTAACTATATGAGCATCTTGATAAAGGCTTTAGCCAAATATCTCTTATCTGTTGTCAGACTGATGCTCTCCCCAAGTCATTACTATTTAATGTTTTAATAATAAAAAGACTAGTGTATTCACATCAAAACTCAGGTTAAGTTTAAGACTTTTAGGTATAAAAATGAACATATTCCACACATATATTCCACATATTCAAGTGGTTAATGACGTCTTTAGCATATATACTAAGGTGTTCCTTTGAAGAAACAGCATGAATGATGTGTTCAAAATTTCCTTTCTCAAACACATTGCTTACCTGTGACTTGCAGCTTCTGAGATGGCTTCATTCTGAATCTCTTTTTTTATTTCTCTAAAATATTGCTAGAACTCTAGTTTAATTTCCATTTGACTCTCTCTGCCCACTAACTCCTTAAGCTTTCTACTTTTGACAGATTACAAGGGTATCATTAAGTAATGCAAGTTCATGTCTTATTAGTCGACAATCCTGTTGACCTTCATTTCCCCGTGTCCCATCTTGTGCTGCATTTTAATGCTGCTAGTCTCATTTTCACGGTCTCCAGGCTTTTAGCTCTCTACTTGCAAAACAAGCCCAGAAAACCACGAGGGCTTTGGCAGCGTGATCCCACCTTGGATCTCTGGCTTTCCAAGGCAAGCTGAAGGATAATGATCATTGCTGTTTTTATTCCCCAGTTTTTCAAATTTATGTTTGCATGCTGTTACTTTAAAGCAAATTATTTTTCTCTTCTTGAAAAGATAGTTGAACTGTAAAGGCATAGGGAGTTTGCGTTCTCATGATCATTAACTCCAGTTAGACAGGCTACATAAATTAAAGTCTTGCCCTTATACCTATTCCAATCTTATCACCCGGTCCATTTTGTGAATTTGATATTAAGGTATCTTTGTGGAAATGTATGGTCATACATATGAACCCATAGTATTAATATTTGAAGGTAGTGGTTAAAGTTTGTCAAGCAGTTTTCTCCTTCTGTGCATCTCTGACTTTGACCTGCCTTTAAGATGCATGATATACCTGTCACCAACCATTAATGTGTAAAGCCCTGAAATGAATAAGGTCTAGTAATAATACTAATCACCCTCTAAAGCTCAGTAAAACTAGCTGGTGAGGAGGGGGGAGAAAAAAAAAAAAAAAAAAAAAGAAGAAGTACTCTCAAAAACTTCAATTTAAAGGAAGAGTTGTATTAAGCCAGTTTTCTGCAAAGTGCATGTTGTACTGCTCTTTCATTTCAAACCAATGAAGCAAGTCAGGGCATCTTCCCCTGTGGTTGTGAAATGATCCCACCTGTCTCAAAACCCCATCTTTCAGGTTCAGTGAGGAAAACTAAAATTAATACTGCTGAAAGAAAAAAAAGATATGAAATGGTATGAGTACAAGTTGCTGATCTTGATACAGGCATTCACCTAAAAATATGAAAGAAGCAAGTAGAACTCTTCAATAGTCTTTGCTTATAAGAAGCAAGCCATATAACTATAAAGTGTGAGGAAAAAGCAATTCCACACCCTATACTGAAATCTGTTTTTTTTTTTTTTTTCTGCTGAGGAATCACTTGCATTAAGAATAATTTTAGTTGAGATATCCATTTACGTGGTTCTGGGACCTTCTTTCAGCCAACTGATATGAACTAGATGTAACATTTGTAATTTTGGGTTAGAAAGTGTTGCCTATAGTATTTCTCATAAGCTGTAAAAGCCATGAGTCATTACCTGTGATTTAGTCAATAGTCCCAAAGTGGTTTTCACCCTTACTATATATAACTATATTCAAAGACTGTCCCACACAAATACCTTCTTTCAATATCTTTAAAACCTCACAGGAAACTATAGGATTTTTTAAGCCATATATTATTTTGAAATGCTGTCTATAAAATCATCTTTGATTAAACACAAGTTTTTATGTACTTGAATACTTGTGAAAATTAGCTCTATATCTAACCTAACCTTATTCTTCTCAAGAAAAGTTTACTATTGACTGCAGTTATCTAGAATAGCCTGAAACACGGAGCTCCTGGCTGGGCCCAGCCTTTCACCGTGGTGCCTATCCCCACCCAGGGTTGCTGCAACCACACGAGGACGCAGCCCCAGAGGACAGCACGAGGTTACTGCCAACCACGCAAGTACTGGTTTCTGCATTACAGAATAGAAATGTTCATTTGGTTTTCCTATGCTACACGCTTTAATATTTGCATCTGAATGGCACTGAATTCCCTTTTTTCATAATATTAGAATGTCAGCTGTGTACCATAAAAATTTTGTATTAAAAAGTATGTCATAGACTTGGACAGGATTTTCAAGAAGTGAAGAAGAGAGTGCTACACTGAGGAATGGTTTGAAGGGATTTTAATATAACCAGCCTGTCTTTCAGAGAGGAACTCTTTCTGTTATATGAAGTAATTACTAAATTAATGAATGCCATTATGAGGCAGACAAAATCATCGTAAATGCATTTCTCTGAGGTCGGATCTTTTATAAAAATTAGCTATTGATGGCAGTAGGACACTTGCTGTGAAAGAGCAAATCACATAGATGGCTTAACTAGATTTTCTTGTTTACTGGAGATATATGGATAAATATAAAGCTATGTTCCATTTCTAAATATAGCTGCCCTTCAAAAAAAAAAGAGGCAATCCAGTTTTTCAAGTAAAGATTTTTTTGATCTTTGCTCTAGAGAAATCTGTAGTTTTAAATATTCAAAGATATCTCCCAAACTTGAAACAGTTTCAGCAATGTACCTTTATTCAGCTTTGTACAAAATCACAGTACCACATAATTTTGACCTGAATTGCGGGATACAGTCTTGCGTTTAATTCATGAATGAGATTTTTGTGTGTGTGATGTGATTTATTTTCCCCCACAATTCAGCAGGAAGTGCAAATGACCCTTCTATCACACTCCTTACCAATTATGTTGGCCTTGGCCACGGTAGCACAGATTGGCATTAAGTATGAAAACTCATTGATACTGTGGCAGTGGGTATTCTCACTAAAGTATTCTGTCTGTGTCCAGCCTCTCAAGGAAGCTCTCTGAGCAGTTTCAGATAGAGTCTCTGACACATGGATCCAGGGAAAGGTGTCAGAAGGGAAGTAAAATGTTCCAACTTCTTCAGCTTATGTGCATCTACAGCAGGCAGTTTCTAAAAAAATGTTTTTCTGGACATTCAGGAAGATGTGGTTTAGCTAGCATCTGATATGATTAAATTATGTGAAAACTTCCTGTGTTGAGCTTGTGTAGATCATGTTTTAATTCTTCCTTTAATTCTGGGACATGCTGGTCAACAGCTGGGGCCCTTTGCAGAAAGTGGAAACACAACAAACAGCTCGCTCCTCTTAGCCAGCCTGACTCTAAGAAAAATAGCCATCCTAATCAAAGGCAAGCGCTTATGTCTGCGTGCAGAAATTTAAAAAGTAAATAAATAAATAAAAGGAATATGTAGTTCTTGTTTCCCAGATATGAGGACAACAGACTGTAATCTATATCTTTTATAATAGGGAGTGAGCCAAGAGGAGGAATGAAGGAGCAGTGTCTGCAGTTAATCTTGTTAAACTGCACTTTCCCTCAGCTCAAAGGGTGTTTTTTCTCCCCTCTTATTTCTGTAAGGAGGAAAGGAAATTCAGAATGAGGTGTTCTTCCCAGCAATCTTGCTGTTTTGCCTTGGGCAGTGTCTGTAGCCCCAAGGGGTTCTGACCAAGGATCAAGTCTAATGTTGATGGGTTCGGCAATGGGCTCTGAGGACACAGTTATGTCCTCTGTGGAAATAGTTATGTCCATGTAGTTCTATGGGTGAAGCTTGGCATGTTCAGTGGAAAGGAGGGGTCTCCAGAGCTTGGGAGGCTAAACATTGAAACAGATGTTTTCAGCTTCGGGTGAAAGAAAGAGAGAGAGAGAGAGAGAGAGAGGTTGGCCTGAGTAATAAGATGTAAAGGTAGATCTCATTATCCAGTAGCTTTTTGTGCAAGGAGGGACAAATGTGATTTTTACCCTAGTGTTATCTTAACTGGCTATGGATATGGGAAAGAGTAAAGGAGGAAGAAGAGGCTTCTCCAGAGGAGAAGCTGGTGCATTTGTGTTATTGGCTTTGGTGAGTCTTCAGCCACCTGAATTCAGTGGTCAATTCAGACCACTGCTCACTTCAAATGCTAGAATAGTTATACAGATGGTGCTTCAAAACTGCCATCTGGCTTGTAGCCTAAGCTGTACTGTACAGTGCAGTAATGCAGAAGGATCAAGATCAACCCAGAAGTCACCTGATGGGTTGCGAATCTAATTCTGAACTGCTAGATAAAAATAAGCCAAAATTAACCATATGTGAATCCAGCCCTTCTGCTCTGTTTCATTTTGAATCACCTGAATGTTGCTCCTCGACTGACTTGTTTTTCGTTATGGCAAGAAAAAGTCAAATAAGTAAAACCTGATCCAGTCCTTACTGTATTTCCTTGGCTGAGCATAGATGACTTTAACAAGTAAATAATCCTCACTACCCACAAAGGTGTAATGCATTGTTTATTTCACCTTTTAATGTGAAATTGCTGCTCGAGTGGTGAACTAATGCATTTGTATTTTCTTTTTTGAGGACAAAACATGGCCTTATATTTCTGAAGCACATAATTACATGATTATGTTGGAAACTCTAGGAAAAAGTGTCAGCCCAAGAGTGAAGACTGAATGTTAAACAAAACCAGACTTTCAATATTATAACCTCTGAGCAAAAATTAGTATGCCAGTTCCCTAGGCAAGCAAAGCACACACGAAGGATGAGGTTTTCATAGTGACAGATGTGGTACTGAGAAAATGGTCACTTTTTGGCTCTGTGGTTATTTGCTCAGATGTTTAATCTTCACACGATAGCAATGCCAGCAGAAATTAATCGCAAGACTGTCCACATGTGCAGACAGCATCAGGAGAATTGCACTCGGTGAACTCGGAAGGGAAACGGCAGTAGGTTTAATTCATGACCTGGACACCAGGGCTGTAACCAAAGATACAGGAGCATCAGGCTCAACGTCCTGAGCTCCTTACATCAAGCGTAAGAGACCTGAGCGCAGAGGTGGAGGGCAGGCTCTGCCCCTGGTGCTCTGCCGAAGGCTGCAGGAGGGAGCGGGACCTCGTGCCCTGCTCAGGCGGTGCTTCTGCAGCAGGATGAGTCACGGCACCACAGGCAAGGAGCTGCCAGAGATGAGCGCGCTCTGGGGAAGCTCAGCTTTGAGATTACTGGTAGGCTGCTGAACCGCCTGTGTTTTCATGAGCCTTTTAGACTCATCAGCTCAAACTGGTTCAAGGCGAGGAATTCATTTTCAGTGTTTTCTCATGTAGCCTTAGACAGGTCCTGCCTTCTCAGCATCCAGAGTAGGAAATTGAAACTTATCCCTGTTTAGTCTGTTGGCTTTTGAGAAGCCTATTTTTGGCAAAACATGGAAGAATGGAGATAGTTCAAGAAAAGCGTGAGGCTATGCACCTCTTGCAAGGGCAGTTATCTTAAGCCTGCAGCCTGAGAAGTTCAAATCAGCCCGCTTGTAACTGCAGTGCTTGAAGAGCTGCAAAGATGGAAAGAACCTCCAGAGTCTATTTTGACTATGTTGAGGTAGGTTTGGTTATTTCCCAGGTCTCTGTAAGAGGGGAGAGTGTAGCAAAAGATAACAAAACAAAACAAAAAGTCTTTTGTGGTCCCTGGCAGGTTATGATATATTTGGCTTTACCTCCATAGGTGAAGCTATCTCCCGTGATTTCAAGTCTGGGTATTTGGAAGTCCTCCTTTATTTAATGTCTCTGTGTATTAAGAGCCTTTTGTTATAAATACCAGACTTCTCAGCAGGAGTAGGTAGCTGTAGCCCTGCCAGTATCACACACCTCCATCTACAGAAGCAGCCTTGCATACTGTGCAGGAGCTTATTCTCCCCCCAAAAGCTAACATCAAAATAAAATCCTATCATTTTCACCATAAGTTTGTCTAACCGTGAGCACGTAAAACTAATCTTTCTTAATTCACTAATTTTATCCCTTCATATGTCTAAAATGAATTTAGCAAGTGAATGCATAAGGATATAGCCTAGAGAATCCACATCAGAGTCAAATGCCATTTACATAAATATGAGACAAAATGGGTCAGTCATGTACATAATAACTTCTGTAGTATAAAATAATTTCCATACAATGTGTTGTACCGTATGTAAATTAGGTAATGTTCCCATAGTTCATATATAATTCACGTCATGTTATTTCTGATAGTTAAAGAATAATAATCATAAGCATCAATTAAATGAGAGGAAGTGTGTGGTTAATCTGCAACTTTTTAATTATATATTTTGAGTTTGCCTCTAGTAACTATGTCCTTAAAAATACTATGGAATGAAATACACATCTGCTTTTTCTTCAGATGGAGAGATGCAGTCCTCAAATTCCAGCACAATGCCTTCATATCGGGAGTCATGCAGCACAAATCCCAACAATGAGATATATATGTGGTTAACATTTAAAGGGATAGATGCCATGAATACATATACAGTTTATATATATAATTTACTGTCAGGTGATTAAATAGCGTGGTGAATATTTCTCAAAATAAGTAACTCCAAAATATTTTATCCTTTATTTATGAGTGGGTACATACCCATATATCCCTCTGCGTAAAATGTTGTGCTCGATTCTTTATCACGCATTAGTGTACTGGTGCTTATTTCACTGCTTTTCCTTCTGATTTACTCAAACATTACTGAGAGGAGCAGATTCAGGTCCTCTGTATTTTGGAAGAGGAGTATATCTCAAAGACACTTCACATTTCAAAAATAGCAGGGTGGATAAATTTTGGAAATAGGTGTATTAGCATAAAGTAAATAGTGACTGTATACTGCTATAATCTGGTACGTGTGTCAGCTGGGTTTCATAAATTACTAGAGAATTTTTCAGTAATAGATTTTTCACTTATAGTTTGCATGTTAAATTTGGATTCAGACAGAACTATTACAATCAAGTAGCTTTTTTTTTAATATTATTACATTAAGTTCATTCACACTTCCAAATTCCAGAAAATATGTTCCTGCAAATCATCCAGCTGCTTCAGGGGGATTACCTCCCCTGATGACTACAGTGCATTATTGCAAAGAATAGAGAGGGGAAGAATTATCAGAAGTTTTACATTTTTACAGAAAGTGATTTTTTGGATTTAGGATGTTATGGATACAACTACTAGTGGTAAAAAAAAAAAAAAAAAAAAAAAAGTGCATATTGGAAACTCACATGGGAGTCTAGCCAACATGACAGATCAGAAAAATGCAGTACCAGATTTGTTGTACCCATGAGGTATCTTGGCATTGGAAATTCAGAGTGTCAAAAATTGGAAGCTTGGTCCAAATAATATGCTTTGTGGATGCCATCCTTTTCCCTAGTTAGATGAAGTTTTATATGGAAATTGCTTATGTAAAGAAAAAAAACTTTCCATCGATAGCTATTTTCTTTAGGAAAACACAAGCTGGACCGCAAGTCCAACATTTACTTTTTATCTAGTAGCAGTTCTTTAAACTTGGTCTTAATCCACTCATCTTCTAATCTGGTACTGATTTCTCCAAAACTAAAGAAAGGAGAAAAAAGGTCGGGGGAGACAAGTGGTGTGCAGCTGTAAAAGAGTAAGTTGCATTTTAAGAAGGAATGAGGATTTGCTCTGAAGTCCAACCCAAAATTCTAGATGAGATTTAAAGAAATTTTAATGATAAATTACCTACAAAAGTATAGTCAAAATACAAACAGAGCTTTGTTCTCTGTGTATAATCTCTTCACATCTGTAACAGCAATAGTGACCAGTATAGGGAATTCATTAGCTCTATGAAAACTCTAATTAATATTGGTTGTAAATATAGCAATTACAGTGTGAACAAATACATTACAAGTATGTTTAGTGCTCAGATTAATTATTATTCTGTTTTGGTAATGATTTATCTTTCCCCAAATTTGAAGCTTTGTGTAGATAATGAATAGCTTTCATCAGGCTTCTGTAATTTTCCATTCTATATGTTGTTAATTAACTTCAGTGTACACTCTATGAGAGAATATTACAATCTGCACAACCGGGGTGTGTGTGGGGGGAACATCAACTCATCCACAAAAAATATTAGCATCTAACTGATGGTGAAGTACTAAAGGATGAAGAATAACACCAAATGGAGGAAGTCTTGAGAGTATTCATTATATTCAAAATTAACAAATGAATGCAGTGCTTTGATTATAAGTTTTAACGAGAAATAGTTCACTAAAAGGATGATGTAGCATCCAAATGTTTCCATAAATATTTTCTAGGCATTTAATTTCATTCTGATAAAAAGGCATTAATAATTACTTCAACTTTTTTTTTTTTGCTTGTGTATATTACTCCTCCAACTGTATCTAAAAATTTTAAAGAAAAAGCAGGAAAACTATTGATTTTTATGTGCTTAAACTGTAGCTTTTAACTGTATTTGAATGGTGTTAGACTTTTTTAATACCTTTTTTGTGCCTTTTTTTTTTTTTTTTTTTTTTTTTAACTGATAGGTGAAAGGAGCTCTTGTCTGCAGGACTTGAAATTTTTTCTAGCAAATTTTTACCTTCTCCTTGGAGATGCCTTTAAATAACTCCTTGTTATATTAGCAGTGTTGTGGTCATGGCCTGCTATTGTTAAGGTTGCGGTTTCTGGTATAATCTTTAGTTTCAGCAGATTTTCAGCTTTGGAAACCTTCAGCATTCAGACTGAAAATCCTGTTTGGTCTTTACCTGGAGGTGAATTTTAATGCAAAGTATAAGCAAAAACACATTGCCTTCTGTCAGGGAAGGGAGAATGAATAAATACACAGTTCTCTTTATTACAAAATTATTGCAGCTCAGCCTTTCTACTTTTTATTTGGTTTTTGTCTTCTGTTGAAGTGGAACACAACATTTCAGAAGTGATTTCCTTTTTCCAGCTGCCTAAAGTGCAGTCATGGTTAAATTTTAAATGATCACTCAATCCTATTCCTGTGGATTGCTTCTCTCTTTTCTGCGCTTTGCAGTCCTTTTATTGTGCAAACTCATATATATATTTAGCTATATATGAAGGGGGGGAAGGCATTGGGAGGGGGATGATCTTGTCAGAGAAGCAAAACTTAGGGTCTTTGGATTTGGTTTCTAAGCTGTACACGTCTTGAATGGTCAAGCTGTTTAAGGACAAGTTTTCAAAAGGACTTGAAGGCTTTCCAAGTGTAAATCACATGCTTTTTGGAAAGTAAAAATCATATTTTTCTTCTCTCAGCATATTTTAAGGTGCTCTTGTTATCTTCTGAGGCAAATAAGCATGAAATAGAATTTTCACAAATTCCATTGAAATTATTTGGAAAAACTGAGATGATAGTACCTTTTCTTTCTCTCTCTGTGTGTGCGGGTATTTTTTTTTCCCTCTTCTCTCCTCCTCCAGCCCCCCCATCTTGTTCCTTTGTGAAAGAAACTGCCGTTTATTGTATTTGCTCAGTACAGTGAAGCGGGATGCTGAATCCTGCTCTGCTGAACAGTGATGACAATACTGTGGGGGGAAAAATTATACCTCCTACGCTATCCGCTTTACAGGAACTGGGTCACAAATGTGAACAAGTTGCTCAAGGGTGCAGAATGCGAGTAAGCTGGTCGGGGTCACAAGAGGGAAGAGGTGGCTAAATATTTCTACAGGCCATTGAAATGAGTATGAGGATTTGCATTCACCTTGCATTCCGATCATGCAGTTAAGCCTGCAATTTAAGTATTTAAAATGTGCTTAAGTCCTTTTGTAGGCGAACAGCAATAATGTTCAAGACTTTGCCAGGACTGGGTGTCTCTCTAATATAAATTAAAGACTGCTTTTTATGTCAAATGCTTCATCTCCAAAAGTAAAACTTCAGATACTTTGTGGGTGTTTGAAAGCAGCTTGGTATATGAAAATGTTACGCAATTTTAACTTCAGTAGTCGTTAACAGCTCTTCTCCTGCACGTATATGAGTACGCAGAAATACTTACAAATATTCATTGCTGAGATCATACAGTGCTGTAGATGCAAAATGAAATCCAAATGAGATTTGTCTGTCGTTTACGTTCTGCACGCTGCAGAGACTCCGTATAGACTGTTACCTTCCTCATATTAAAAAAATATAAAACATGATCGTCTATTTTATTTTTTTCAAAATGAGGCATGCAAAACAAATTCTGATTAGCCCTGATTTTGCTGGTAATTCATGGAAATGCTCACATGAGGTCCATAGATATTAGAACTTGCTGTTCTACATCCTTGTCTTTTGAAACCCATTTTTCTTTTTACAAAGGCAACATATTACAATCCTTATTTGGGAATTTTCAGAGATGCTTTCAAGAATATAGATGGGTTGTGTGTTTTTTTTCCTTTTTTTTTTTTTTTTTGCTTGTTTTTTAGCAATATTTATAAGTCATCTGACTTTAAATATATTTTGTGAATGAAATACTTCTGGTACCTCTGGATCAGTTGTCAGTGAATGGAGATTCAGAGAATTGCTGAGATAAAAGAGTGGCAGGGAGAGGTTAGCTGTGCAATACAGTCAGATACTGAGAGAGAATTCACAGTGAGTTATCAGCAACTTCCTAAATGTATCTTGCAAAATGCGCTTCAAGCAATTAATGGTATTAGGATAATTAAATTAACTGCAGAGATGTGTGTATGCAGCCAGCAGAATTTTCTCACCCAATTTAAGCAGCCAGGTGTGATGTTTTTCGTGCTATTACTTTCATTTTTGCTTGGAAATCTGGTGTAAATAGTCGCAGTCTTTTCTGCGGTGTGTTGCTACGTAGAACACCCTTAGTTAAAAGCTGCAATGTGCTACTCTTTCTAGCTCCAAGCTATCAGAGTTGGGAACAAGACACTCTTGGTGCAATGTTTTGCCATGCATGACTGTCATGGTATGGGACAGCAGGATTCCTGCACCATTTTTTTATACTGCATTTTTCCAGATATAAATTGCACTGTTGTCAATCAGCGACTTAGCTTGTTCAGAGGAATTGCTGTAAATAATCCATTTAATCATGGGGCAGAAATTTTTGTTTAGGTTAGGGAAATCTAACTGTTTGGGCCCCCAGTGGGGGCAGTGATGTGACTGCCCTGGACCAGTCACTTGTGTTTTCTGACCTCAGTGCATTCCTTCTGCTCCTGCCCAACAACTCCTTCTCCCCACTAAAGCTGGTCAGTTGCTGATAAACCTTCCTGCTCTCTTCAGTCTCTCAGACAACCGTATCCAGCCCAGTCAGAGCAAACTAATAGGACACTATATAAAAATAGTTTCTGTTACGTGCCAGGATCCTTTTTGTTGTCATTTGTCTCTGTGAAAAATTTCCAAACAGTTTCTGGGCAGTGTGGAGGGTCGTGGGCCAGGCATGATTCCTGCCAGACAAAATGCTTGAATTACAATCCTGAAAAAAAGTAAGAATTAAATAAAGAAATTTCTTTTACTATATTCCATTTAAGCATCTTTGGAATTATAATGGCCTCAAATGATGCCCACAGGACAAATTTAGTATGGTATCGGAACTTCCCGAGTAAAATTTCCATCATTGGTTATAATCAGATCTATTATTTTTCTCCTGAAAATGACTTCCAAGTAGCCAAAAATACAAATGGATTATTTAAAAGGTATAACTGATGACTCCTTTCAGTTTTGCTTGCTTCTGAGGATTGTGTGTGCGTGCGCCTTTAATTCGTTCTTTATGTTATATTAATGGAGTGTTTCTTCATTATGGCACTTTAAGTTATGGTACAGATCCAGCCGAATCCTTGGTAGTCAGGGTAAATTTAGTATTAAAGTTTCTTGGGAATGTCGAACTTAATGAATAGGAAATTTATAAATGATTGTATTCTACTAAAGCAATATGCTTGTAAGAGCTTCATTCTGACTGCCATCCCTCGTGCACAGCCTCAAAAAATCCTTTGGGGGTGATGAGTAATGCACCAGAGTGAACAGAAGCTAGATTTGGAGAGAAGTCAGAATGCTTCTGATCACCCTGGAAAGGGAAAGAGACAATATCATTATACTAAATGAGTGCCGAAGTAGTCTGTAGGGTGGAAACTGCAAGATAAAGCTGAGGTTTGTACTTCTAAACCTTAATCCACATAACTTTTAGACCCCTTAGGAAGGTTGTGCTACTTCTCCAGAATGTTGTATTAAAAATAAATATATTAGCAGAAGATATTAAAAATCACTGTGGCTTTAGGTAATGTTGTTAATGTTCAGCTCTGTTTGACACATCTGTCTGGAGACATGGGAAAATAGCAAATTAAAAAGATCCACAAGATACACAAACCCCAGTATCTGGGAGAGACTAGTCATTTGGGTAGGCCTTTTTTTGCATGCTCTGACCCAAATAGCTTATTTTTCCCCTTTGATTTAGAACACGGGAGAAGTTATTTGCTATTTGTAGATCAGGTTATTTGGGTCAAAGCACTGGAGTAGGCCTGAAGTACCTGAATGCCCTGTTTTTTTTGCCTCAGCTCTGTTCTACTTCACTGCTGCTCCACATTAGTGTCAGCGGCCTGTGCCAGCCTCCTGGTCCTTGCTCAGCAAAACCCATCTGGGTCAGGGCACCGATGGAGTAAATGTGTGCACATGTGCTTGAATTCTCTATTCAAACGGAGTTAAACATTCGTTGCTGAAGAATGAGGTGGATGTCATGCATGGGATCCTTCTGGTAAGCTGTTTGATGCGGCCTTTCTTAAGTGAAAGCATATTCAGGAATTACCTGGGAGAGTGCTCTGCCAGGAGGCAATGACAAGTGAAGGGCAGTGATCACAAAGCCGTGTCGCTAGCAGAGAGCTGCAGGAGTTGTGGCGGCTTGGTCCAGTCTTCCTTGGCAGCTGTGAAGGAATAGGAATGGCGTAATACTGCTTTGGAGGGGATAGTTAGCTGGGAAATGTATCCATACAGATAGAGAGGACTGAAATGGATCTGGGAAGAGGAAAGATAAAAGCTCTTGGTTCAAAAATTGTCTGAAATAAGGGTAATGTGGGGGAAAGCGATAATGATAGAGACTAGAGAAGAATGAAAGCAAGCAGATTAGATGGGTCTTTGCAAGTGTAATAGGCAAAAATCAGTTGGGGATTGCGTACGCAGAATTAATGGAGCAGGAAACAAAGAAAATGCAGTGAGCAGGAGAGCGCGTTTCCTCTGAGGTGTTTCTCGCCCCATAACCCCTCCAAGTGGGCTTTGGGTCAGGGATGTCTCTCATAGAGGACCTCTGCTTTGACATCAGTCTGTCAAGCAGGTGCATGCCTTCAGTCTGGCAAAATAGTTTGGTGCAAAGAGCGTCCTGAACTTCTCCCTCTGCACGATTTCCTTCTCTCAAGTCTTTGTTACCCTCCCCCAAGTAGCATCCAAATAGGCAGTTTAGATTTACTGCTGATCTGTTGCTATTATGTGCCTCTAAGGAGAACTGAATCCAGGATTGTTTTGCAAACAGTGTTTATCTGTGATTTGAATGTATTTAAAGGGAAAGAATAGTTGTGAAATGATGCTTGGCAACATATCAGTGAGGTTTGGCATTGCTGGATTTAAGCTAAAGTTACTCTTGTCTCTTCCCTTCTCAGTAATGTCACGCATGAACATGCACCTCTTGCATGCGAATTTTTCCAGACCTTTGTGGGGCCTGCATTCTGCAGGATATATGGGCTGTTTTGGCCTTACTTGCCAGGGGAAGAAAGGAAAAGAAAGGAGGAGGGAAATCCATGTGGTAAGATATAATACTTTGATTAAAATGAATTGAGACCTTTTGTCATTCCTAGTTCCTTACTAGTTTATTGGTTTTACAGGTAAGTCACTGTTTTGAAGTTACTGTGTTAGGATATTTGCAAAGTGAGTGGCCATTTAACCAATAGAGCTCTGAATGCTCTTAAGGGTCTCTTTCTATCAAATTGATACCATCAGAGTATTTTTTTCTGAAATGTAATAATCATTTTGCTCAGTTTTGAAAAAATTCTAAGGTGCTGGTATCCAGGACAAATATTGCAAAACTAATTAAAAAGACCATCCTGCTGCCAACAGACTCAGAAATAGTTTAACAAATATGTCTATAAAATGAAAGGGTTTTCATGATTCAGTGTATGATGATATCATTTTCAGTGTTTTTTTTTTTTCAGGCAGCTCTTTTCATATGCTCTTTGCTTAAAAAGAACAAAGTATTCAGGATTAAGATGAGAGTGCTCTTTAATGGCCTCGATAGCTGGCTCAGTCAACTTTTCAAACTGTCAATATGCCAGATATTTCCATGTAATGTTCCCATTAAACATTTTAATCAAGAAAAGCTACAGTAATAGCACCAAATTGGGCATATAATTAAAACAGCAAAATTTCATATTTTCTCTTTCATGTAACTATACTAATTCTCTAATAAATTTCATAAAGTTGACTCCTAATTCTACTTTGGCACTTTGACAAAAGAACAGAATTCTTTGCAAGTGTTTGCTTAATTTCCATTTTTCAAACCTAATTTCAATTTTTATTGCTTCATTTTGAATATACTGATTAAAGTAATATTAAGCCTTGCGAAGCTTTGCCAAAGAAAATGAAAGAATGAAATTATGTATATTTAATTAGTTACAGTTCTTATTTAGGAACAACTTTTTCTTTTAAGGTTGAATTTTTATCACGGAAACTCTTAAATCACTCATAACTCATTAGTCAACCCTGTGGGAAACAGGGGGAGGGGGAGAAACAATTTTTAAATATTTAAAACTTATTCCATTAAACAAGTTGATATCTATCATTTAAAGACAATTCAGAAAGCTTATTTAGAAAGTCTGTCCTCCTCAAATCCCTCCAAGCTCTATATTTAGATCTTGTACTGTGCAAGCATTGACTTCAACATTGCTGCATTTAGGTAATAGGTTTCTAGAGAAACAAAGAATGAAACATGACAACAAAAGGGAAAAAAAAAAGTTACTTAGAGAAGATCAGTAGAGATTAACTCTTGACATTCCTGAGCATTCAATTCATTTTTTGAATAACTTTTTTCACTATAGTCGGTAACTAAACCAATTTTTACTTTTGGATTTTTTTTCCATATTTTCCAATTGTAAGTAGTATTATGGTGATTAACCTGAAGCATGTAAGTAGACGTCTTCCTTATTTAAGTGCTTTTATTTTTGTGGTCAAATGGTTCGCTGAACTGGGATTATGTGCAGTAGTTTGACAAACAAGATTTAGGTGATCAAATCATGTTAAACTGGATGTCATGTGTCACATTAGAGCATGAAACAGTGAGCAATAGATGAGTTTGCCAAACATAACTATGGTGAACATATTTTCAACTGAAAAATAAAATGTCCTTCTATTAGATCTGAAAGACAGAGATTTAGAATTTACTCTTCAGTATTATTCTTGCATGGAAGTAAAGCATTGTTTATAGAAGCTAATTAAGACTGAAGGTTATTATTTACAACAGTGAAAATTGTAAGTTTCCTACCATGAGTTTCCTTTAATTTTGTGTAGAAGAATATACAATTTAAACTATTCTTTTTCTGCAAGCTGGGAGGCTTGTTTCAGATGAGCACTCAAGAAAGGTCAGTACTTTCCCACGCACAAGAACTCTTATAAACAGAAATAAAAAAAGGGGAGGTGGGGTGGGAGGGGAGGAGGCAAAAGCAAACTACTTCTCCAACCACTTGGAAAAACAGAAAAACTGAGTAATCCACCAAAAGTGAGAGTGAGAACACTTTAGAACCACTTGTTCTGCTACCACGATAGAGTAGCTGATGAAGTAGCTAGTCACCCCACTCTTGTCTTGGATGAGCTTGCTGTCTTTTTTGTCCAAGCCCAAAGAATCCCATTGACAGGTAGGCAACCATTTAAACTTCAGCCACTTAGCTGTTCAAGGATCCATTTTCTCCGTCTCCATCCCAAAGCACAAGGAATTGTTACGGGGGCTCAGAAGAATCCAACAGGCATAAAAGACCAATCTCTTATCCCTTAAATTGTGTCTGATTTCTGTGGACAATGGTAAGTGTCTCAGGTGACTGTGAGCCTTGGGCTGGCTAAAAAAACATGCCCAGGTGATGACTGAGACCACACACGTCAGGGGCGATGCCACTAACCTTGATCTGAGGAGATATTGCTCTGCCGCTCTTTGCTGCTCGTCCTGCTTGTTGGCACTCCGATCCCACCTCTTTCGCCTTCCAGCTTCTAAAAACTGACCTCTAAATAGAGGGTTCTCTTTCCTTTCCTCTTCCTTTCTTTTCTTTCTCCCTTCTCTTCCTTGTTTATGGCTTCTTCATTTTCACCAGGGGAATCTACTGTGAAGGTGACACATGTGCCAGCTACATCACGTATTCCAATATGAAGCAGAATGATATTCAGCCTCACATCAAACTCTAACAACACAGTAAATACAGTCACAGAACTAGTTTATAATATACAGGCAGGTTAGTCATGGCCTGTGCCATCTGTTTTTTGGTGTCAAAACACACCAGCAAGAAGGTGCTTCTCGTGGTAGAACTGCAGGCACTTGAGTTATCAGGACATCTGAGTTATCAGATGTTTTTACATCTTCCTCCAGCAAAATATTTCTCTGTCCTAAGATTTGGCCACCAGACTTTTACTCTTGTCAACAAAAATTCTGTAATATGTGTGCAGTATTGTATGGTTTCTCCAGTTACACACTACTTTCTAAGTTCTTTTGGCTAAAAATATAATAGTAACCTCAGGAGTAAGGAATAATTTAGAATAGCTTCTGGGTACAAGTGGCTACAGTGTTAGAAAATTATGTGTTTTACCCCAGTAAATTAGATTTCAAAGTAACATTAATTACAAGAGAAAATATATTTTCATTCTTGAATATTGTTGTTCTACTGTTGGAAATGTTTCTTATGCTATATATCATTGAAACATATATTGCCTTATAATACAACTTCTGTTTATGTAGTACATGTTTAATAAGAGTGTCTAAACATACTAATTAGAACAAGTAATCCAGAGGTCCATTGCAAATTGCTCGAAGAGACAGATATGCTACCCCTAGGAAAGAAATATTACTGCCCTTATTTATTATTAATCATTGCTATAGTTAACCAATTAACAAATCATTTTATCCTTTTAGACTTACAAGGATAGGCATATTTTGAAGCTAATTATTATCACTAAGTTATTAATGTTATAGAATAAAAGAATTAAACATTTTGTGTTAATTTGCTCTAAGCAAACTGGCCTTTAAGGCTTGGAACCTCCAACCCCATAAATAATTTATGTGGATATAGTAATTCATTTTAAATGAATTATACAATCATCTTTACACTGTGAGACAGTATTTCTAGGTAGATGGGTAAATGTCCACAGATATCACAGCTGCAATTAGGTAGAAGTGCCTTAGTCTTAAGAGTGCAGTGCCCACTTGCAGGTCCCAGTGTGATATGCAGTAAGTACCGAGTGGGTTAAATTTGACCCAAGACCGTATTGCAAGTTGGTATTGCTCCACACTTATTCTCCCTACTTGCTAGAGACCCACTGTTAATCCTGATTTTAGCATAAAGGGATTCAACACAATGTTTCATGCGAATCCTTAAAATAACTACCATACTGGGTTAAGTAAGCAGGATTTGTCTTTTTCCAGTCTCTTTTGTGTAAAATAGTTTGCTTGCTTGAGAACATGTATATTAGTTCTCGTTTCCTTGATTATTGTGTCGAGGTTTTCAGTGAAGCAAGAAGAGGAATCGCGGTTCTTCATCTTCAGGGTGTACCCATATCCCTTGGCTAAAGCATCGCGCTCGAGTGTAGTGTCTTTCTGGCACACTGAATATTTAATTAGTTATTGCAAAGTGGAACAGTTTTCAGGCTGAAATGGGAGAAGGAGAATATTTTCCTCCCTCATGAATATCTTATGGGATATTCTCCTGGAAGGTAAGAAATCAGATCTTCTCAAGCAGAGAAGAGAGAGAACCTGGGTCTTTTGTACTCAGGGCATAAACTTGGGACTAAATTAACTAGAAAGTATCTAGTGTTAAATGGGTCAGGCAGTGTGCGAGTAAAGATAGTGCAAGGGTAAGCCAGGTCATCTGGCATTTGTCTTGTAGATGGTAACTCTATTCAAGCATCCACATTTTGGTGCAAGTGTACTCTGTGACAATTTCCAGTTGTTTCCCTGGGAGGTGTGCACTGAATTTTATGTATCCTGGTGTCAGATATCCAGTTCTCCCTGTGTGTTGTACAAGGAGCCTACTAGCCAAAGCAAGAGCGTAAATTTGCTTGAGAAGCTACATACTTGAAGGAAGAAGTTCTTTGCTAAGTTTTAAGCATGTGTGAAACCTTATAGGATCAAAAACATCAAATATCAAGGCCTTAAAGTAAGCCAAAGCCAACAAACCTAGATTTTTGACGTTCTCAAGAATACCCTATGCTGATGGATGCTGTCAAAAGGAAATCTTAGGAAGTGAACAAATTCTGTCTTAATAAGGTATGCTTTCCTAGAGATAAGCACAGTGAGAAAGTATTTAAAAATATATTAGTTTCTGTTTCTGTATGAGGGAAATATCTCATTTTTACATCAAAACTTCTCATTTAAAATATTTAATTTAAAAAGGTATATTTCTAAGATGCTTAATCATCTAGGAGTTGTAGAAAATAGAAATCATGAAATGTCTTTAAATAATTTTCCTTTTTTTTTTCTATTCTGGATCTTACCTCCTACTTGTGAAAGATACCTGTAAAAATCATCAGATTTTGACAGATGGCCTGAGGATTCCTTTATTTTTCTGTGTTAAATTGAATGCTAGGGAGGTTTCTTTCTTTTTTTTTTTTTCTTTTTTTTTTTTTTCCATATGTATGTAGCAAAGCCTAGCAAACATTAAGAAACATAAATTAACAAAATGATTTATCATTATTTCTATTTAAGTGGAAATTATGTCAGTTTGAGACTAATTCTCCTGTATGACACTGTTCCTCCCATGGCTACTTTGGTCATTTAGCCAGCAAATACATTTTGGGAACCCATGCTAAGTTAGAATGAGAACTCGGAAAGGAATATTTATCTGAGAAAACATCTTGGCAGCTCCAAACTGCTACAGATGTTAATTATGTAAATAAACAAATATTTCTTAAATTGACTCTGAAGACTTTCTTTATGATAATTGAGAATTCCCTGGCTCTCACTGAAACTGTCTTTCCTTATGAATACTCTGCACAATTTGGGGTTTATGTTGCTGTCTGGCCTCCACCTGGGAGCTGCAGTACTGAAATTTGCTTTTGACTTCTGCATCATTTGCATTTTATATGACATTTATGCAATATTTTTTTTTCTATGTAGACATTGCAGAAAATTTATGGATGAGAAATGAAAATTAAGGTGTTGTTGTGTTGGCTTTTGTTTGCTTTGGCAAATAAATGTAAATCCTGCCAAATTTGTTTTTGAAGTGTGTGTGTGCATCGTACATCAAAGATGATGGTAAATTTTCAGAAAGGAGATCTGAGACAATAGGAAAAGCTCATTCTGAGCTGATAATTAGCTGAAGCTTAATGGCTTACTGTACAGTTTAACAACATAAAAGATACTGTTAAAAAATCAGCCTGTTGAAAAGTAAATACCTAAAGCCATCTATTGATACTATACCCAGTAGTAACACTTTGGGATCATAAAAAAATAGGAACAGATCTTGGGAAGTAATCTAATCTCCTCTCCTGCCAAAAAGTAGGATCGTTTTACCTGTGTTGGCATGGATAGATATCTACTCTGTTCTTTAAAACCTCCGTAACCACCTCAAGTAATTCACTTTGGTCCTTAGCTATTTAGCTGCACAAAGTCCTACCTTAGTATCTAACACAGAATAGGTAGGTATTAACATCAGTTTTATACATTTTAGCCAAAAAGGAATGCACGGCAAGTAGAGAGCAAAATTTCTGCCTAGCACCCTACTGAGTGTTCATTTAAAGTAGTGTGTGCTAAGGCTGGGACCTGAATCTCTGGTTATATAATATGACCCTATAACCATGACACATTTCTCAAACTATTTCAGAAAATATGAAAGAAGCCTGGACCGGCACAGTCACAGGGATTTTTTTTTTTAATCTTTGAGGCTATGCCTATGCCATGAATAATTGTGTTCACATTTGCTTTCCCTTCAGTAAAGGGAAATTCAGATTCTTCCATGGACATACCACTGACTAACAGTTGTCTTGAGCTGTTACCTCCTAGTGGCATTCATTCACTTATTAATAAATAAGTGAAAATTAATAGAAGACTAAAGAAAGTTCATCATTTTTATACAGTATGAGCACTAAGGTGGGGGATCTTAAAAGGTCCTCAAAGTTCTTATCAAATAAATCTTATCCTTTTTCTTTTGATAGAGGAGGAGAGGTTCTAAAGAGATACAAGTGAGGTCAACATGCATCCTTAAAAATGGATTGTTATCCATTTCAAGATTGTTTCAAGGTAGTTTAAGGCAAATGTCTTGGCCTTTTTCAAACTCCTCTCAGTTTTTCAACAGTATAAAATTTTACAGAACATGGATAAGCTATCTCCTTATACTCTTTATGTAACCAATCTCAGTATCTAATAGCTCACCAGTGAGCTGATGTGTCTGCATCATCAAAACTTTTGATGGACAGCTTTTCATCAGTGAATTGCAGAAGTTATATGGTGACAAATGTGAGAGAAAGAGGGAAGGCTTTAGACAAAATGATTACAAAAAATCTCATTCTTCTTGGTCTCATTTATTTTACAAGAAAATTGTATCAGCCAATGAGCTGCAGGTTTTCCTTTAAATTTCCTTAAAAATTTATTTTAAAGAGAACACCCCAAAACAGGCCAAAGAAGGCCCAAACCCAGCTAATGGCCTTACCTACAGCTGTTAGAAGTTCCACAAAAGCTCACTTTGCTCTGTCTTTGAACCTTATTCTTTGTCTGAATGGGGGAGGGGGGGAAATCATTATCAAGAAAAAACTCCCATTTGTGTTAATATTTTCTGCTGTGAGAACTGACCAGAAATCTCATCCAGGCCAGGCAAAGCAATGAAGATCCTAATCCTAGCAATTTTCTGATGACATCTGTAACAGTCTGTATTCATTTATGAAATGTACTAAAGCCCTTTTTGGAAAACTTGCATAATATATTGCCAAGTGCGAAGGAGTAGGGGGAAACAAACCTAGTGGACTTTCTATTTATCATGTGTGTCACTTTTATATGAAGGACGACTAGGAAGAGAAAAAAGAGAGAGAGACTGAGGAGGGGAGGAAAAGGCTGGGAGGTAAGAAATCTGTGCACATCTGCTGCAGCTCGCCAGCAGAGGACAGATGTACAGGTTAATAGCTCTTTCCTTGTAGTAACCATTAAAAATAGTTCAGTTTGCTTTGCATAAATCAGACATCCAGTTCATCTCTAGTTTTTATTTTTAGCTTAGTTGCCTGTGCTTTTGTTGACTTTGATCAGGTAGTTTGCAGCATATCTGCCACCCTGCTACATCTTCTCTCTGCGCCTGAGGCTTTTTTGCCCCTTCCCTACCTCTGATTGTGTCAAATGGTGCATCAAAGCATGGTGGTAACAAGGTCCCTCAAAGCGTGAGGGCAATAACGCATGGGAGGTCTCATTGCTTCTACACTTGCAGTGGCTGCCTTGGAGCAGAGCATTTGAGCGGCAGGTTGAGGGAAATTGAGCTGCAAAGTGAGAATACCGAGCGGGGAAGTGCTGGAGCCTGCACATGTGTGGCCGCGCTGCCCCGGCTGTGGAGCCGCAGAGGTCAGAATGGGACCTACGGAGTCCTGGGGCACAGTCAGTGCCCTGAACTGAACCACGCGCTAACCTGTTCAGAGGGGAATCTTGCACGCAGCTCTTGCCTGTACGCACAGACATGCGGTTATTTGAAGATCAGTGTTGACTGATCTTTCATTCAGCCGAGGAACTCGGGAACAGCAAGGTAAGATTAGCTGGCGGATGCTAACAACACTCTGGAATATGGACGTCTTTGTTTTTAGGTATTGCATAGGAATTGCTTGCTGATACATTTTAAAAAATGCACTTAATATATATTTATCATTTTTTTTTTTTTTTTTTTTTTTTTTTTTTTTTTGCTAAAAGTGCCTTTGATGCACCATTGGTGCATTGGTGAATTGATGAACCACTAAAAGAGCTATATTGAGCTATTCAGTGAACAGGTTGGTGTACTTACCTGTTTCTTTGTGGGACTAATCATTTGATCTGACAGCTTAAAACACTTGAACCTTCCCTACTTACAGATCCTTCATTTGGAAGGTGATAAATAATCGTATTACAAAGATACTTATTATATACCAGGTAAACAGTGTATAAAAATTCAAATTTGCAGAATCTATATGACCTCTAAGTGAATGCATTAAGTTTTTTTATGGTAAAAATATTTTAAAATACTTAGCACAGTTTAAATTTCTGTAACAAAAATTAAAACCTATTTGCGAACATCATATGTTAAATGCAAGTATGTAACTTGAGAGCAGTAGTGATTTTTTAGGGCTAAGTGTTCACTTGTCATAAGAATTCTCTTTCATTGAAGTGTGATGAGAAGAGGCAATTTTCTCATTGCTAGTTGTCAGATGTGTGTTGAAAGAGTTCTCTTATATGCAATGTGTTGCATGTAACAGCATGTCACGAGCTTTTTTCTTATGTTAGGTACTCCAAGTATATCTTCTAAACTAAGTACTATGATGAGAATGTAAGATGAACTTGGACTATCTATTAAAACAGTTTGGTCAAAACGGGGTTGTGGAAGTTTCAAAGCGGATTATAAAGAGCTAGGAAAATGAAAAGTCTTTATTGTTTAATTGATTGGATTGTGGAAAGGAGAGTACCCCTACAGACTCCCAAAAGGAGGTCAGACCATCTTTGAGCCCTGCTGGTCTCAGACTCGCACTTCTTCTTGAGCTCGCCTGGCCTGGTGGCTGTCGCAAGTCCCAGCAGAGATCGTGGTGCTGGGACTGCAGCAGCAAAACTCCTACCCAGGCCTGAGAAAGGGCATCAGTGAGGACCTCTGCAGTGGGATCCACCAAGGCAGAGCCCTGAAGACAAAGATCAGCAGGGCCACGACACGTTATACCGTGTGCTGCTGAGGGGAACGCGGGCAGCTTTGGCCTTGCCCGCAAGCAGAAGGGAAGCGGCATGTTTTCTGTCAGAGCCTTCTCTTGCTTTGTAGGAGCAGACTTTGTGTGTCGAGCATCCAGGCAGGCGTTGCAGCTCTCTGATCAAAGGGTCTGGCGACACCTATCCTCCTCTTCGGGCTTTATTTCAGATTCCGCAGTCTGTCTTTGGATCTATTTGTAACTGACTAGTCCAAGTTCACTTAGGAAGACCTTTCCGGGACTGGGAATCAAACCAAAATGTTTTAAATACCTTAACTGTAAGGCTGCTCATCTCCTAATGTCCAACAGGCCACAAATACATTTTATAAATTTACATCTGAATCGTTTTCGTTGTTGTCCATAGTAACTGTATGTCCCTATGGAAAGGAGAAAATATGTTAGTTATGCAGGCGGTTACTGAAAACCAAAATTTAGTACCTCTTTATTTGCTCTCTCCTTAACACAAAGTAAGTGTTATCCTTAGTATTCAGAATTATACAACCACATTTTTGCAGCTTTCTGTAAAATTCAGACTCTTTAACATCATCATCGTGGAAAATAAATGTCTGGATTTTACTGAAATTATATGTGTATATATATTTAAGCTGCTCTGTTTTTGATATGGCTATACGCTATATCAAACTAAGTAAACTGCAGAAACATCCCATGCTGAATGTTGTTTTTTAATAGCCATTTGCAAAAGTCTTTTTGTGTATGCCATGTTTATTAATAAAAGTTTTGATCGAGTTTGCTGCAGTTTATTTTCAGACTGACTTTAAACTGCACTGTTTGTCTGCATGCTAACGTGGAAATGTAAGCAGTACTTGAGAAGCACATTTTGGGGTCCCTTTTTCCAGGTTTCAAATACTTTCTAAGGTCATGTGGGTATTGCTGGCCAAGCATCAGTAGCTTATTCGTTGCTTGATTACAAGTGGAATTGTAAATGGAATGAAATAAGATAGATATGGAGGATTACCAACTGCTGTTGGCATACAGCTACACGCTTAAAGATGTCTTCATTCATTAGCAGATTATTGTAGCCTGCCAAGGCTGGAAATGAAATGCAAGTCACAGCTTGTACATTTATCACTGTAAGGAAAGCATCCTGCCAGTACTGGTTAGGCAAAGTGTACTTGTAGCCATTAGTAGTCCAGTCTGATTATCAGGCTCAATCTGTTTCTAATGGCAACCTTTGCAGGGACAGCATTGTCTCCATCTGTGCCCACATGAGAGATTCTAAATCTTAGCATTTAAAGTTCGGAAATAACCTCACAGACACAATTATTTAGTTTCTTAGGGATTGTTCCAGCTGGTGTATGGCAACCTGGCGTACCTGCAACAAGCGAGCTGGCCCCTTCCTTCTGCTGAGCGAGCCAAGTGACACTTAGTCCCTATTGCTTCTAATTGCAACACGTCCTGCGGTTTGATTTCTTAGGTTTATTCTCTTAAACTATTCACAATTCTCGTGTCCAACAGCATGGTGAATGACTGTGTTGCCTCTTTTTTATTGTTTTATTTGCAGAGAAAGCTGTTAGGCTCTTGCTAATGAGTATAAAGTGAGAACTGCTTGGAGTTAACATTACGTGGGAGAGGACCGAGATTTGGGGCTGGGGGAAGGAAGGACAGAAGTCAACAGAAGGAGGAAGGTGCAGGAGGCTGTGGTAGGAATTTGCTGCTCCTCCTGGCACAAATACAGGGCATGGAAAAAGCGCTTGCTCATAGCTTGATGTTCTTGAATATTATTACTCTTGCTAGCACATTATTTCTTGCATGACAAATTTTAAGCACGTTCATGACATGTCAAACATTATTTCAGCTTTGCTAAATCAAACTATTTTGGAGACTAGTTTCCTTTGTAGTAAATTTAAATATTTATACTTTAGTGAATCAGCTTGTATTTTTTAAATCTGAAAAACTGCATTAGAAAGTGGGTCTACCCAGATATTCTCTTCATTTTAAATGTCTCTGATGTAGTAGACCTTCTCTCCTCTGTGAGGACTTTGTAGTTGCCTTGGAGGGCAAGAATATTGGGAAACAAAGAAACAAATTCTTACTGAACATACAGACGCATTAACACAAAAAGGGAAGGAGAAGGTGACAGGTCTCTGCTGACTTTTACCAGAAAGAAATTGGCCTACCTTTTAAACTGATGTATTTTAGAACAGCTCTATTTTTCTTCATTATCTAGAATAGGCAATGGTAATTTTATGAATGGATTTCTTCCCATAAAAGTTGTATTAAACTATATAAGAAATAGCCATACTAATTTAAGCTATTTCTTAATGCTTTTTGCCTGTACTTCTACTTTAGTTTATTGATCTTCCAATGTAATTGGGGGAGCAAATATTCAAATATTTGCTAGTATGAAAGGGGAGGATAAGTGGTAGTGCCTAGATACATGCTCAAGTCAGCGCTGTTGTTGAAGGACTAAAAAAGTGTATTTGAGTATGAGACAAAGTGTTTTCCATGATGCCATGTGAGAAATGCAGCTGATAGAAAGGAAAGGCAAATATGGAGGTAGAATGGAACGGCATAGAGTAGTGGGGAGGGAGGCTCGGGATGTTAAAGGTCAAAAAAATAAAACTGGGTCCAAAAAAACCAGAAAATAGAGAACAACTAATGGGAGATAATTAATGACTTGATATCTCTGACTATGACAGGAGGATAAATGTTAGGTAAAACAAAATAATTCTAGAAAAACAGAATGGACTGGATACTCATGTATGATCCTGAGGACCCTTCTTGTGTAGTCTCTGAGTAGCAGCTGACAATTTGTGGCTTTTGAAGAAAAAAAAATCTGATTTCTCCAAATCCTTCCAAGATTGTGTCAGCTGCTACCTTGCACACTTGATTTCTGTAATAATTATTTAGTTTAAGTGCCTTCTCCAAAACTGAATTTTCTTGCCTGGATTTGGGGAAAAAAATGCCTTTTCCAGACAGGTTTTAGAGAACAGCAAGACAAATTCATATGAAATAAGGATCACTCTCCGGAGGTAAGGGTAAGATATTAATAACTTTTGAGATATTAAAGGTCAGTGGGATGTTTTGAACAAATAAACATAATTTAATTCTTAATGAATTATGAAAAAAATCCTCCCAAAAGACTAGAAGCAAAAAGTGAGCTACTACAATTTAATTTTAGCGTAATTCTGTTGCTAGAAATTCTTATATCTAAAAAATGAATTGAAACCACGTTAACTGCCTGGTTAGGGAGTAGTTTTAATAATTAAGCTACAATAAACATCAAACGAGGTCAAAGAGATCAGCTAAATTACAACAGGCCAGGACTCAATGTCCAAAATTAATGTTAGCTGATGAGCAACACGGCATGTAGTTGGATTTGAGCCTTGTGAAGGTCTCCTAAGACTGAGGCAGCAGTGGTGGCTGGAGAAGCCAGAGGAGGAGGAGAACTGAATCCTGAAGCGTGCGCGACTGAGTAGGTTTGTTGTCCGTATGAGCATACAGAGAGCGCATAGAAATTGAACCTGTGTTTTTAGGGAATGATGCTACTATGTTCATGGTAAGGCAGTAGGTTAGGCCAACGATATGGGGAGGCCCTTTTCTAGGTGAAGGTACTATCCTCTTTGTAATATGTAACTGCACAACGATTGTTTTTAACTTTACTTTAAACCAGTGGCTTATAAGTCAGTAACTGATGAACGAATTCCATTTGTTTAAGTTAACATAACTGACATTATATACAGGTTCTGTCTCAGAGTCAAAATAGATTTTCCTTTCACACATTTTCCTGCGCATGTCCTTTGCAACCTCTCCCTAAATTGTTAAATTTGCATTTAAACAACTGTTTGCCTCTCTTTAACACCAACCACATATGATTTTTATTTTTGAGAATTATCAAGTATTTTGTCCCTTCTGTCTTTAATCAGAATAATAAAACAACTAATATAAGGATGTACATCCATTTTAATTTCCATAAAATAGACTATATTTTTTCCTCAGAGTTTGTAATTGTTATCTTGCCTGAGATCCAGTTTGGATAATGTTGGATAATTCAGATGGTTTCCTTTTGGGAAATGTTTCTTTCTGGTCTTCCTCCTTCCCTTCCACTCTCCCTCTTATTTAACATGGTTATATGTTACTAAAAAAAATGTATTTCAATACTGCAAAAATCTTTTAAAGTGGTAATATGTGAACTTTTACATTTTCACGGAATATTTTCAGACATGAAAATGTGAAGCAAGTGACAAGAGGGCAGGAGATGACATGTCAGTAAGGCTGGGGACTGATGTGATCCCGGGAAGAGGAGCCTCCTGATTTTGGGGATGCCTGACCAGCAGGGCCAACCTGATGGCAGCGACAGGGAGCCTGGTGATGCTTAGGCCCATCACTGTGTAACTTGGCAGCAAGTAACTGGGCCTTCCCCCTGTTCATGGGATTGCTCGAAAACACACATGCTTTTCCATGCTCAGCAACAGCAGTCACAAAAATGGAAGTGATCCAAAGACTTTGGGTAACATTTGTGTCTGCGGGATAAAGAAATCTCACCTACGTGCATCTGCCTACATGGTGGATGTCTCATTGCATCTGAGCTTCTCATCTGCAGTTCCATTCACAGTCAATGAGGGCACTTTCAGGATGAGTTTAGATGGCTGTTTTAAGATGTGATGAATCTTCCCTTAAAGATGCTTTTTGCATTTCACTTATATAGGAAGTCTAATGGACTAGCTGAAATGGAGTAGCATATACTGCAGTTCCTCACTTGGTCAGATGAATGTTGTTCTCCGTGCCTCTACTACGTGCAGACGAATTCATGTGATGATTTTTGTTTTGTTTTCCTTTCTCCACCAAAAGTTGGTTATCATTTTCCTCCTTATCAAAATGACCTAGAGAAGAAAAAAAATCTCAATCAACATAATAGGAGTATGACACATTTCTTGATAGAAACATAAATCGGGCTTCTAATAAGAAAAAAAGAAAAGAAAAAGAAAAACCCCACACATATTTGTTATGTTAGTACCAATGTCAGAAGTGTACTCAGAAATGATTGTGAGCAGGGTTAAAGTAGCAACAAACTTGGCTATATTCAAGCTAATTTTAAAGTATGAAATCACTGCTGAAAATTACACCATTAAAAATTTTCAATTAAGATCTGTGACTCACTTCAGTTTTGATCTTATCCCTTCTGCTCTAGAAAATTATGAACTGCATATGAAGTGCCCAGTGGGGTTTAGAAAGCAATGAAGAACATCCATTTCAGACATTTCTTTTGGTATAAGCTAGTATTGACTATGTGAAAAAGGAGAAATGAAAAACAGGATTAAGATACTGAATGTGATTCATATCGGGTACTATTGCAGTTGACCTATTTTTTTTTTTTATTTCAGTACTCAATGTTTTGATGCTAGTGGTATGTTCTACAAGGCTTTGAGAAGGAAATGTTATTGATTATTTTTCAGGAAGTTGATGTTATGGGATTTCATATTTATGATCTATTTTGAGTAAAATAATTATTTTGAAAAGATCAGCAAACATGTTTTCAACTTACTCTTTTTACTGCATTTTCTGGTGTTGGCTCAGTGGAAAATTTGGAGCTGTTGAACTGAATATCTGACAGCTCCACAAACTGCTGAGCAGTGGGGTCAGTGAAATATGCAGTTATATCTATTTCTATTGAATTGGCAGCTGTGATATTTCTGTTGCTTTTATGGCACCGTCTCACAGGATTCACTGAGCTCATGATGCTGCTGAAGAAATGAGAAAAGGGTCTTAGAAACAGTGGTTAGAAGCCCCTGAAGGTCATTTAATCTGACCCTGTGCTTGCAGCAGGTCTTTCATCAGGTAGCTCAGGTCTCACCATATCATCCCCAATGGAAACACCTGTTACTGGTGGCAGTTGTCACTAGTGCTGGTTCTTTATATATCGTTCTTAAAAAAAAAAAAAAAAAAATCATATCTGAACAATAGAAAAAGGGAGGCAATGTATTTCATTAGCAGTTCCTTAATTTTTCTAGTGGGACTGTCAGTGATCTCCCAATCAAGTGAAAATATTCTCCCAAAGCAAAATATCCTCCTACCTCCTTCTTTAAGGTAAAAAATGTTGCTTGGTTAAGTTTTTTATATTCTTACATTTTATAAGCAGATACTATTCCTGATTGTACCTTTAAATCATACATATATGTATATATTCTCTTTATATATTTATGTGAGAACATAGGGGATCATCATTATATGAATTGTTTGCAAAAATGTGCAAATACAATGTGTAGCAATATAAGCCATTTAAAAACAAGTTGTATGCTCTGAAAAAAGCTGGAAGACCAGCACATGAGCAAACAAGTATTCACATATTCATATTTATATACCTGAGTACATTTCCTAATTTATTAAAGATTGCAGCTAATGTAACTAAATTGATATCAAATACTATACATTCTTACATATTATTTATAGCTTTCTGTTAAAAAGATTGTACTGTGATTTTCAGATTCACTATTAAGATTCATTTCTAAATGAGTCCTGAAAAGAACAACTAGTAGATTCTGCATTTATTAACTTTCTTCTAAATATAAATTAGATATCTAATTTCTGTTTCTTCACACAATGAAAGAGATAAATTTACTGTCACATCTCCAGATTAGGCTGTTCTCATATAAGTTGTATGTCTGAAGGACATAAAAACCTGACATATTAGTGCTAGATTAAATACATATATATATATATTTTTTCCATATTTTCACAAAATTACTTTAGATGTGGATCTATGAATGTAGAAGGGAGGCAGAAAGGCTATTTTTTTTTTTTTTTATAAAATAATCGGTGAGGTCACTTTGGAGTAAACAATCTGCATATTAGATGACCTAACCAAAACAAGTTATTTAGGATCCATTATAGTCAATAGGCACCTGGAGAAAGCAATTTCACCTTGCCCACTTTAGCAGATAGAAAAATGTGGTCACAGCAGCAATGAAATAAAGGACAAGGCTACACTCCTAATAGGTGGGGGGAAAAAAACAGTCACAGGAATAATGCACAGCAAATGGCTGCATTATGATTTGAATTATGATAATGGTATTATATTGATTTTATAACATCCTGCTAGGAAATCTTAGAAAGATTTTGAGGAGAAGGCTGCCATACGTGATCCTCTACCAAAATCTATTTTATCATTGACTTTTAACAGTAGTGAAGTAGTGTGTGAAGTAGTAAATATCTGCATTTATTTCTGAAGTATAATGGAAATATGAAATGTGCTGCAAAATTAATGTAGCTGTGATGAAATCACTGAGGAAGCTCTCTCTTGTGTCTCACCAGGACACAACTGGCATCAGTAGTGCCGGTTGGTTTATATAGGGAAAGCTAGGCATAATTGAGCCTGACTACTTCAGTTTATCAGTATTAATGTATAAAGAGTATTGTTTGTTGTGGGGATTAGTTGTTGTCTCATTTCACCTCGCATACTGAATAATAAATGGTTATGCATGTTGCCTTCAATTTAATTTGTCACATAAACTCTCTATAATTTAGTTATTAAGATAAGATAATATGTGACAATATTTATGTAACAGTATCCTCCCAATCACTCAACTGCTTCTAAATGCTAAGGGCCAATTAGATGATTTTTGCCTCTGAGATCTAGTAATCATTTGTTGACAGATATTAAATGATTCATCTGAAGACGTTCAACTATTTTTCCCATGAAAGAAGCATTATCTTTGTTTTTTCTCTCTCTTTTTAAATGAATGCAGTGGTTAATTAAAGCTTAAGAAACTTACAGCACCCAACCTTTGAATTATGCTACACCTCAAACTATGAGCACCTAATTTATAATGCACTCTTCAAAGTAATGGTAAGCACTCCCATCACCGTGAATTTTCCCTCCATTAGGGCAAGATTTTGCTACCCCGCTGCTCTGTGCTGCGGCCACCGCTGCAGTCTGCCCCCCAAGAAGCAAATCCATCAGAGCAAGGATGGTCCAAGGCACGTATCACAGTAATGGTCTTTTATTGGTAACGTCTAGGGCTGCATGGCGTAGCACCTCCAGGAAGGCTCATTAAAGGTGTCTTTCCCTGCATTCCTGCAAAGGAATAGGCATTACAGTTGAAGGAAAAACAGTGGTGGTCTACACCATCCGTTGCAGTTTCATGACCCTCAATAAGTGACTGATAGAAATGTTTGGGCTGCTCTGACTAAAAGCAAGCCACGCACAGAAGGGTCAGGGGAGGACAGAGGCCATCTCTGCACCTCTGGCATTTGCTCTGTGCCATTTACTATAGATATGAGACCAAGGATATACACAACTGGTTGTCCTGATGTTAGTGATGAAAATATTCCCCCTTCCTTGTCTTGGCAGAGCTTTTAGGTTTTAGCTTACGGTAATTTGTTTCTGAGGAACTTTGATATTTACAGTTCTCAATTCGTTTTTTTTTTGTCTTAGGATTTTACTTGGCTTGTATATGTGCTGCTTACTGCTCACAGAATCGACTGAGTGCTTTGTGGTAGCTCAACTTCAGAAAATTTGTGTGTCTGGTTGGTTCCTGGTAAGTGTCTGGCACATCCATGCACAATGATCTAAAAATGCCTGCTAAGTTTCCAAAACTGGTATCTAATTCATTACTAGTTTTCTTCATATATTGCAAAAGCTTGGTTACTTTTTGCCATGCAAATGAATGCTAGAAGAATAGATTTCCTTGGTGCTTTTTTTTCCTTAATTTTCTATCTTACTTCCTCATCAAAATTTCCTTAAAGATAGGAAAGTGGTAATGCATATGATATTTAATATAAAGACTAAAGCAAGAAAAGATTTTAAGATTCTTGTCAATCTTCATGAAAGGATCTCTCCATCTGTCTTGAGTATCATCAGATGATACTGATCACTGCTGATGATTTGCATGAACAGTTACAAATGCCTTGCCTGCCAAGTCTACCTATTGGCTCGCTTGTCTGCAAAACTTAGCTGAAGATGATGAGTTCCTATTTCATTTTTTTTTTTTTTAAAGGGATAAAAAGAGTCATTAAAAAAAAAAAAAGAAGGCTCAACAGATCGCAGTTCTGTGAATTGCATCTGTCATAATCCTCAGCAGAGCTTCGACCTCAAAGTACTACACGTGATCAGGTTGCAAACGGAGGTGGAAACCTGGAAAGAGTGTGCATAAATATGCTGCTGTCATTGCTTTTAAACCTGCATTTATTACAAGCTCACAGGCTAATTAAGGTATCATGGTTATACGCGCATAGGTTTCTATTTTATACAACCAAGTTCAGGAACATTTAGTTTTGTTGCTAACCCAGCAGAGAGATTTTGTCAGGAGGATATCACAGATGATAGTCTGTAATTTTTCCTCTTTCTGATAGAGAACAAAATAGCAGCATTGCAAAATTGCCAACAAAATAAGCCAGTCTGTCCAGTGTCACAAGCTGATGGGTGAGTTTGGAACTGCCATTAGTTTCACTAACAGAAAACGTGGTCTGACAGTGAGCCAGCCGCCTAACCTACTCCGTTTCTTACTAGACTTCCTACCAGCTTCCCACTTCTGCTTTTGACATATGCTGCTTTTCCATTGGCAACCATGAGGTTTCTTCTTGCTTTTTAAGAAAGATCTTTGAGCCACTGAAGTTTTTTAACTGTTTAGATATGTCATAGAAACCAAATACACCTAACAAGCAGCGTATGATTGTTAATTACTCATGGAGAGCATAAGGTAGCATTTGAGAAGTTAGGGCAGGCATTTCCTTTCCAAACAGTTACATTATTTGACAGTTGTCATCTTTCCATGTGATCAGAGGGAACTGAAATATCTTACCGAAGTATTCTGGCAACATGAGAAAGAATTATTGAGTGGTAGCAAACTATGCTATTCTGATTGTTTCCAGGCTTTTGATTTTTTGTTTATTTTTCCTTTCAAAGTACTACTACCTCAACAGAAGAACCAAGCAACAGTACAATGCTATTTAATAGACCTGAATCTGGCAGAAAGGTCTTTGCCATTATTGCTATTTTTTTTACAAGCTCGATATTTTTCAACCAATTCATATAGGTGCATAAATACATATATGAATCACACACAAAAAAGACACATACACACATACACATACATCTGCTACTGTACTTTAAATCACATTTGTAATATATTTTAATAAAGCCTCTGTTTATTGTATGCTGTTGTTTTCTTCCTTTCAGAAGATATTCAGTATACAAGAGGCAAGGTACCAATTTAGAGCCTCATGTGAGTCACTAAAGCACTAAAACACAGTAAAATGTAACACATTTTATTGTGTTTATCCATACACACACTCATGTGTGTTTATGTGTGCTTACGTATTATATAAATATATTTATTTAAATTGCTTTTATTTGGGTATTGTTCTGGCTTACTGCTGTAGACTGGTGTAATGCTAACTGCAAGGAAACCTTCCTCGTTTAACACACTGAGAGAAGCAGACCCTTTCTTCCAAATATAAACGTATCGTATTTTGCTTCCCATTTGCATTGACACCCACCCAGACACTAGAGGTGAATTTAAGTCATCAACAGTTTCTTTGCACATGTTTTTCCTGGCACTTCCAACTTCCTCAGTTTTGCCAGAGCTGTTTGAGATGCGTCCCACATTCGCTGTCGACGGCATAACTGTTAACTAACTTCTTGTTTAAATGAAGGGCTACGCTGACAATTAAATGCAGGTTCGTGCATGCTTCAGTGCCATACCTTATTATAATCAGCGTGAGTAGAAGTAAAGTGCTGAAATTATGGGTTTTGGTCTGCATCTGCATGGCATTATTATGCTTATCAAGGTGAAAATGTCGATGCTGAAGAATGTAATTGTGTACCTTGGGCTGCAGTGGTAGTTAAAGCCAGCGCTGCCTCCACTATTAATGCACCCGAGTGCTACTCTTGAGAAGCATGATAACTTTTAAGGTAGGCAGAGCTTTCAATTCATGAATTTATTTCCTTCCTTTCTTTTTTAAAGCCTTTTCAAGATATAGTTTTTCTACTCTACTATTAATTCAATATAGATTTTCTGATGCATTTCTTCCTTTTTAACAAAGTCAGGACCAGAGAGAATAGGGTACGTTTGTGTATAGCTCCACTGCCCTCCAGGAGGTCAAGTGTGAAATGAGTTCAAAGACACATTGATAGTCCGTGCGTGAGCTGAAACAGCTCAAGCCAGTTATCGGTAATTTGGATCTGTGGCTCTAGTCTGGATTCTTATTATATCAAATCAAATAGTAAAACAGTTCAGTGCATTATCTGCTGTTTAGTACATTATCATTTTCATCTGAACATTGTCTCATACAAATTATGCATGTTTTAGTTGTTACTAATAATGTTCGGTCATCTTGAACATTTTGATCTGTTTTTAATTTTTATCTCAAAACAAATGCAATTTTCTTAATACAGTATGTTACTTTGTTATGTTTTGTACACATGCTTTGCTTGTTTTCCTGGGAGTTATCTGTATGGGTGGACTACAATATTTTTCTTTTCACAAAGAAGGGGATGTTGTGTCCCTCAGAGTTAGGGGAGTCCTCTTGAGAGCATAACCTGTAGCAATGGGTATAACATGTGTCAAAACCCACCCCAAGCCTTTGTATTAGTTAATATTTCTCAAGTGATAATACTGTAAATTTTTTTTTCTTTATTTTAATCTTAATGTGCTTTTAGTGTAGGTTTAACAACAATATAGAGTAAGTTTCATAAGTCAATATAATGACAGTTTCGTGTAACATTTGCAAAATGCCGCTCCCTGACTTCACTAGATGATCTCAATTTTCTATGAAAAGCACAGTTAACATCTTCTTATAAATCATTATTTTTTCAGATAACTCTTTTGCCCTTTTGCTTGCCTATGAATGATTCTCAAGACATACAAGTCAATGCTGTTAGCCAAAAAAAGGCCTATTGAGTAAGTCACATACATATATTAATGAGAATTACAGAAAAATAAATGGTAGTGCACCAACTTGCATATTAAATGATGCTTTATATTAACAAAAGACTTAAGTCTTAAACAACAACAAAAAAAAAAAAAATACAAACAAACCACTGAAATGCTACTTTGACACGCAAAAACCACCATGACTAAGGGTTACACATTTGGTGAAAGCAGCTTGCTGTTCTACTTCCTTGTATAAAAGGAACATTATCTGGATACTATTTGCCAGGTAGAAGTCTTAGCGTTTAAGAATTCTTCGTTTAAATTAAAGAATGCTCCAATGAGAGAGCATCTCCTTTTAAACATTTTGTTATGTAATCGGAAAAGCAGCCCACTTGCACTTCTGAGAAGTTTTGAACCAAGTGCAAGGGGAAGGTTACCTACAGCTACACACTAAGCATGGACAGAGCTCAGGAGAACGTTTGCGTCTGCACTTGCTCCTTCAGGCTCTGTGGAAGCAGAGGAGCTGCTCGCACCGCTCAATTAAGAGAGGTCCTTTTGTCTTTGAAGTACTGGACCGCGGCCTGCCTGTCAGTTGCCAAGAGCCAAACATCTGCGAGGATTCATCCACACACGGAGAACTGTGGAGGAATTAATGCCCTCTGTGTTCCCGTGTATCTTACAGCTATCTCTGACTGTAGTCTTGGGTCACAGTGATTAATTAAGGGTTCCTTCCCTCTGTATGAGAAAGATGTTGAAATCCATTGATGGTTAAAGGCCAAATGCTGTGGCTTTCATCGTGGACTACTGGGGCTTAGACTCATACAAATTACAGCTGATGGCATGTTCGTTCTGCAGGGAGAAGACAACTTATAAGGCTAAGCAAGAGGGTCATGTTCATATTAAATTCAGTACTATTACAACTCATAAAAATATATTAGCTTAAATTTAGGAGAAAACCTATATTATGGACCTGAGGAAGCGTGGAACTGTATTTGAGCTGAGAATTGCATTTGTCTTAAAAAAAAAAAAAAAAAAAAAAAGTTGCAGATGTTGACTTTGTTTCTAATCTTGCTTGCATTGATATAAATCTAAAATAGCTCTGTGAACTGATGAAGTAAAACGAATATGAATCAGTATTTTAAAAGGAGGCAGTCAGCCGTTTCTTACGTTAGTGTCAGCATTGCCTATCTCCACTGACTTTATTAGACATATACATCAGGATCAGATTCATAAATCATTCTAAAATCAAGCCTCGTGTTGCAGTGACAGATAAGTCCTTTCTATTACATACACTGAAATATATGTCAGAAGCTATTATCAATTCTACAGCTGTAAAGTACAGAGTCTGATGAATTTCTTACTTTCTCCCTCGTGTTCCCCACATAGGGTTAGAACTCTCTATTATGCGAGTCCAAGCCAATATTCCTATTTGGACGAATCTTTTAACTGATCTTTACAAGCATTAAGCTCTTGGGGACGGTCACTGTGTGCCTTTACATTGCACCCCCTTCCTCCTTTGCTGTTCTGATAAAGCTGCATTTTTCACACAGTCGCGTAGCACAGAGATAACGACGCGCATAAAACGGCGCTGGGAGAGATCTCGCATCCTTGTGGCCAGGTAGTGCTAAAAAGGTGCTGCTGGCAGGAAGGGGGCCCTTCTCCAGCGGGGCAGGATGTTTTCAAGGATGCTGCCCGTGCCCTCCCACTAGCCGTCTCGAGCATATGTAAAATGTCCCTGGGTGGATGTGTCCCTGCTGGTGTAAGGCCGAGTGAAGCGGCTCAGCGTCACGATGCAGGAGTGAACGCTGGGGCTGTTCGTGCCTCTGAGACCCCAGGGAAGGAACAGAGAGAGGGGAATAGGCTGTGACATGACACTGCTTTGAAGCTCCGATCAACTGCAAGTAAGACTCATGCTAAATAAGTTGCTGCTAGGAACTGTCAATTTTTATTTGTAGCCTTTAACTTGCAACCAAAAATCTGTTTTGTTTCAGTTCTTGCAGAGTTCACAAAAGCATCAAAATGGCAGTTCAGTTCTGATTGAAGAAAAATAATGGTTTGCATGATTTTCACTTCAGGTTTATGTTTTGGCGTGATATAAAGCTATTGAGCTATGTCTGCCACAGGTTCAGACATACATTTGTATCTAGTTTTGCTACATGTCGAGTCCTTTTTGCGCAGCGAGTGTTATTCTTTTAACCCCTCTCTGCCGTTCTTGTTTCTCTCTCCCTAGTAAACTGCTGACAAGCCTTGCTGAGCGCCTTGTGAAGGTGAGAGGATCAAATACATACACTGTATTAACAAAAAGCAAGAATGTCCGTGGAGAGACCGGACTGCTGCAGAACATGGGTTCAGCTGTACAGTTTGAAGGAGCTGTCAGTCACTGCAAAGCAGTGGGGAGGCCTCCTGCCGCAGGGAGGGACGGGGCACGCTACTCATGCTACGTACAGAGAAGAATATTCCAACTATATATATTTTTTTCTGTCTGTAGCTAATTCTTCACTAGTATTTGTGATTTTGGCTTATGTTATACACATACCTACACAAAAAAATTGTTAGCCTCAAAGCAGGTTTTCTTCTATCCTCATACCTGAGCTATAATCCAGATGCAGAACTGGACACAAAGACAAAACAAATGCAGAATCAAAGAAATAGAGCTGTAATCAAAATAAGCTTTCTAGACAGAAAGATCAAGAAAATAAGGAGTCAATAATCTTGAATTATTCATGCAAGTTCAGAAAACAAACATGTTTGTTTAGCATGGTACGCAAGTGCTCTGTTTATTCTGATAAAGGGGCCGCTTAACATATATAAAATGACATATTCAGGAAGCTTAAGAAGAAAACTCTATAGCCTCACAAATACTCATCTTAAATGTAGGAAAAAGAAAAAAAAAAAAGAAAAGGTTCAGAAGTTCGTGTTCTTGCCTCTCTACCTGCATCAAACTCACTTCAGTAAGAACGTTCTCATTTTCACCAGGAGTTAATATCCATACATATTAAAAAATACACACGTGCGCGCACACACACACAGATTGAACTTTCATTTTTCCAGTCTGCGTAACACAGCAATTTCTTTCAGCATGAATGAAACTCTGACCCATTGCTTGACTCGAGCTTAATTTGGAACAAAAATTCTCTGGTGTCTTGAAAGGAATGCAGCTCCTCAGTTGCCATCTTGACCCAGCTGACAGGTAAAGCAGCTACAGCTTTGTTCCTCCAAGGTTATCCTTTCCGCTGGTAACTTTTCTGTTTGGTATGCAGGCTTAAAAACCATCCTTTGAAGATATGGAATTGTCTTGCTACTGCTAGATCTTAGGTTCCCTTTAAACTGTGGTGGAGGTAAAAGAGTTCTAATCACTAAAGGATCCTTTTAAAGCATGGATATTTTCAGATGTTAGATCATCTTGTAAAAGCAACACTAGAGAATTTAAAAATATTTTCTGGATGTCTATAAAACTTGTTTGCAGGCCTCAATGTGGCCATAAAAAGTATCAAAAAAAAACTGGACTTGGTCATGCTGTAATGTCAGTTACTGTAAAAACTAGGTGCTAATTTCCTTCAGCTTACAAACTAATCCATTACTGACAGACCACAGCAAAGTAAGAAAACAAAACATTTTACTATGCATAAGATTTTTATTATAATAGAATAATTTATCCAGAAATAGAGATGGTAAATATTTGCAAATTTGCATAATATGTTTGCCATGATAACTGGTAAAATTGATCTTGCTGAGTATTCATTTCACGGATCAAAATTATCCCCTCTCATAAGCACGCTTTCCTTTTCTATTTTTTTTCCAGTGTGCAATGGATGCTCTTGCATGCTAAATGTGCACTGCACTAACTGTGCAGCAATGACAGAAGGTGTGAGTAATAATAAAACAGAGGTTGTATATTTCTTTCACTTACCAAAGGATGTTTCAGGTGTGCTCCCAGCTACTCACAGTTGTTGCACTATGAGACATTAGCTGGGTAAACCAAGATGATGTAATGCAAAAGCTTAGGCATCGACAATTACTTTGATTTAAAAAGCACCATCATTGACAATTGAGTATATATGAATTCTGTTCAGCTGGAAAATTATTCTGCCTTAATTTGGCTGACATCCCCAGAGACTTTGTATCAGAGCAGGAGGACTTGCATGTGTAGTGCAGCAAGAAGCTTTCCAGTTAAACCTTCTTCGGTGATGACAGTCTAAAACATGCGAGCAGTTCTAATCAAAAGATCTAATTACTCCATTTCCAAAGACGGGAGAGTGTGGAATACATAATCTGTTTTACTGGTAGAGTGGGAAGTTGATCAGTAACTGCAAAAGTCAAATAAGGTCATTTATTTCAAACAATTTACAATGAAGTAACACTTGGTGAATTCCAAATGAATAGAAGCTCTTAATGTTTAAGTGAAAGTTTTACAGATATTTTTAAACATCTAGTAAGTAGAAATGATGCTTTTTATATTTTAGGGAATTTATAAACAACTTCTTGTCTCGGCTTGATATCAAACTTCAAAGGGGCTGCTGAGGAGAAGCTTTCTTATCTTTCAGCTGTAGCTTCAACTAATCCATTTAACCGCCCAGTGAAACAAAGCAGGAATGTTTGTTTATGTCAGTTGCAACAGGTAGGTGTTTTAGGAAATGCCTTCTTTCAGCTGAGCTGCTGTGGCCAATTGCATTTGGAGGATCTACACCTTCACATCCATGCGGCAGGAAGAGGCACGCTAAGTTGCACAACTGGGATCTTGCTCCAGTTCATTTCTGGCACTTTATGAATGCTACAAGCTGCGTTAAGGTATTGTTAGAGTGTTAAGGTATGTTAGATGGGGGTGGGGATGCAAATTCTACCATTGTGACAGTGCACTTTTATGGCTTCCAATAATAACCTTGCTGAGGCTTCATGGTCATCTTAACCAGACGGGGCTTCCACTTGGAGGGAAGACAACCCTCTCCCCTACCCTCAGCTCTGTGTGCCTGTTCCCACGCTGTGCCAGCACGAGCAGGCATGTGCCTTCAGCTGCATCAGGAAGTGTTCAGGTTAAAACTAATGTATTTTTCTTCCTTGCAATTACCTATCAGCCCTGTGATCCCTCTCTCCTTTGCCAGTTGTGTGGTTGCACCAAACGAATGAGTGAAATTGAAGGTGCATGGGGCTGGAGTAGAGTGAGTGGTTGGGAATACACTGCTTGCTGTACATCCACCTGCCTTTGGGTGATTGCCAACTGCAGCCCCGCACAGCAGTAAACCTCCTTTCTCCACCAGCTCTGAACTTGCCTGTTTTTCAAAGGCAAAAGGAAAAACACAAAGCTTAAAATTTCATTTCAAAGTATAATCAGCTCAGCAATTCACATCTGTTTTGTTTTTCTGTACTCACCACAGAATAATTATCACGTAAAATAGTTCCTTAATGTGAGCCTGACAACGCATAGGTACCAACTGATGTACGGAGTTGTCATCAGCAGCACTGGTTTCATCGGTGTATCTATCTCGTAACGTGAGCTTAGGCAATCAGGAAGGTGGGCTGCAAAGCAGCCTACACATAAAATGGAGAAAAAGCATAACTTTCAACATGTGAGAACAGCTACATGAGTGAGATCTACCAGAGAAGGTAAGAAGGTAGAGGCATAAATAATATATATGCTAAAATAAAGACAAAATGACTTGGAGGAAAGAAGGAAAATGAAGACAGAAATGTGGTAAAATCATGAAAAAAGTCAAGCGAATAAAAGGAAGAAAGTGAACTCGCAAAGTGAGGTGCACAAAAAAAAGGAGAGAGGCTGAAAAACATGGATTGCAACTCTGCCTCTATTTGTAGTATCATATAATGAAAAGAAAAGCAATCTTTAAAAGCTTTAACTAAAAGCTACATCCATAAATTTACTTTTTATGTGAGATGCAAACAATCACTTAAGCCCTGTTTTTTAGTAAATGTTGCTATATGAAGTCATATTCCTTTGTAATTTTGTTGACTTCCCTTAATTATTTTGCATTTCTATGATAGTATTTAAAAATTTATCATGTGTGCCTAAAAGCATCTAAAATAGTAACTAGCAAGTCCTTAAATATCCTTAAATTTTACAGTGCAAATAACACTGAGGCTTTGCAGAAAGCAGATAAATTTCATTGACCTATTGCTGAAATCTGAATAAACATATAATTATGGGCTTTAAAATGAGTTCTTATTTATTGTGAGGCATTAGGATTTGATGTGGTAAGCCAAAAGTTGAATATTAGAAAATCTTTCAGCTTGCAGACAATTATTGCTATTGGGGGGTCACTGTGGGTTAACAATTTATTCCTAAAATGAATAGGAGTTTTGTCATTGATTTTACAGGGTCAGTAAATTACATTTTGCCTTCTGACTTTTTTAATAGCTCAGCTGACCACCACATAGCATTCACAGGAACATTAATCTTATTTGAAATCTAGCTCTGGGACAGTAATACTAGGAAACGGGTATGATCTGGGGCCTGAGGTGTTTTCGTGGTGGTGGTGGGTCTTGTTTATTTGCTTAGCTTTTACCTAGACTGGCCTTCATAAGGGTGACAGCAATCTGGTCGGTAACTGAGGTTTCTGCCTCTAAACTTCTTGCCTACTATAAACACATGTCTGGAGTCAGTGAAATGTCAAATTTCTTCCAGTGCAGGAACTGGCAGAAAGCAAATTCCAAATTTCCACTGTAAGTACTAGCACTTCCAGGAAGGGAAAAAGAAACGTATCTAGGTCACTGCAAATAATCAACATCAATGCAATGGAACAGTAATAACTATCGTATTAATTGCTTATATTTTGATTTTATTTATGCTTATGACATACTTGAATTTCTGCACACACAACGCAGCATTTATAACTAATGCAGTACAGCAGGAGACATAATTACTGTATGCTATGTTATACTTTATGGCACTGGGCAAAAATGTCAATGTTGGAGGTGATCTGAAGCGACACGGTGACGGTGTAGTCTCCTTTTCTGCAGAACACGAGCAGCCATCCCTGACGTTAGCTTGCAGCCCGGCACACCAGGTACTCGGCGCCCACGCTTGCTCGGAAAGCCCTGCTGTGCACTGAACGGCTCATGTCGGGAATTGATTTAGCGTAGCCAGCGTGTTGTACTTGCCCCCTTCCCCGCAAGTTCAGAGAGGAGCCCTTGGGTGGAGGCACCGTGCCGACCACTCGCACTCCTGCCGCGGGAACGCGGCACTGGGGCGCGCAGCGAGCGCAGAGCGGGCTGGGACAAGAGACTTGAGAGACTTATGAACGTGCCTAAGAGTTTGCTGAGATGGGAAGTGTCACAGAACGGGCAGATAAAAAGCTGACTGACTCGTGAAGCTGAGAGAACAGGATGCCTCGGGGTAGGTTTGGCTGACTTGGTGTACGGGATGGATGGGGGCTCTCTGCTCCTTCCAAAGCCACAGGGTTTCAAGCCTGCACACACTGGGAATCAGATGGCTTGTATGCAAACCTGGAAAAGCAAACCAGTATTGTTATCAAAAATAATGCAAAGTGGTTACTCTCAAAGATAGCTCTTTTGCTACCTGTGGAAATTTTTGTGCAGCGTTGGTGGTATTCTAATATTCTTCACACAGATTTTTTTCCCCTTCTTAGCCCTATCATAAGCTATTTTGTAGGCTTCTTCATGATTAGTCTGAATTTTGATTTAATCCTTTACTCCTTCCGATAATTAGAGCTTATTTCTAGAGAAAGACAAGCTTATTTCTAGAGAAAGATGTTTTTTGTTTCATGTAACCTATTTTTGCTTTCCAAAATCAATATTTGCTTTATTTCATTTTCGTTTAGAATTTTCAGACAGATATAAATTTCATTTTCTTCTGGATGCTCAAAAGAATGAATAACTTTCAATATCTGCCCAATAGATGTATTTATTCATAAACTATGACCTGACTTTTCTTGAGGTCTTGAGAAAACATAATAATGCACAAAATCTCAGAAACCTTCTATGTCTGTTTCATGACCTTGATCTGTGAACAAGTTTGAGGAGGACTATGTGTCAGCTTTAGAAATCCTCTGAAGTGCCTTTTACTTGAATTTAAATCTTTGGAATTTCAGCAGTAATTAGTAATCATAAATAAAATACAAACGTGGGACTTGATAGTGAATCTCATTAAAGGGAGTTGCATATTAACCATGTACTATTACTTCGTAACAGTTAAATGGCAAATGAAAAGTATTTTAAACAAGCATTTTTCTAACAGTTTGTTTTGCATTTGGGACAATGATTGCCCTATTTGGTGTAATGGTACCCATTGCCTAGTTCACTTTGAAAAGAAGGAAAAGAAGTTACAACAAAAGTAAAATTTTGTCCCAGTTTTGGAGAGATGTTTGATGTCCATGTTGCAGAATTCATCACAGATAGTCTGTTCAGAAGATGAAGTAAATAGTTTAACTACAGTCTTTTTTGTTTTGCTTTATTCCTCAGAGGTGATACTTTCCCAAGTTTAAAGTTTGCCCTCTGGGATGTTTTTAATGTTATTATCTACTCCAGAATAGGAGATTTTACCTTTCTTACAACATTTATTGAAGACCTTTAGAAGTCAATACAGTATCTGCCTGTCTGTGCATGCAAACAGACAGAAGTATCTGGGGAACATAATCATGGCAAAAGGTCATGTTTGCCTTTTATTTGAGATACTTCAAGTGGTTTGTAAGTCACTCAATCAATACCATAAGTCAAGGCAAGGAGTTTGTTTTACCAACATTAATATATCTTGAGTATTCTAAGACATAATGTTAATTCCCTTGGGATGTTAATTGAGATTTCATAAAATCATTGTTCTTATTACATCTGGCAATGATATTTTAAATTGTATTATATTGCAACAACTCGAGACACAAACAATTTAAAAAAATGCAAAAAACACAAAGACTTTTCTGCTTGCACTGCCCTGCACCCAGGCCCAGTAAGCATGAAACCACAGGCTATAACTACCTCTGTGCATATGTAAAAATGGGAACAGCGTATGGAGGGATTTCTTTCCTGCCTCTCTTTAGGTGATAGCGCACTTGTGGCTGAGAAATTGAGGCAGAATTCCAGTATTGGAACAATTTTCTGTGGGCTGCCGATCCAGACTGCCGTGTGCGTTATTGTGAAATATGGCACGGTACGTTGAGTTCTGATGCACACTAAAATCAACCGAGGCACCCTAGCCATTATTTATACCTCACTCCTCCATTATGTTTGCTAATTCTTTTATTTCAGAGAGAAACTTTTAAAAGTCTGTAATGCTATGCCATGAAGCATATGTATTCAGATGAAAAATAACTTGGTTAGAACAAGCATAAATGCTCAGCCTGGATGAGCATATTCTTAAATATTCATTTCTTTAAAATTAATATGAGCCCTGAAAAAACTAAAATAGCTTATTAATGGACTGAGACTCCTTATACTTTTTATAATGGAAGTCAGGTGTACAGAATCCTTTGAAAAACCTCACTAAGTACCTATCTGCATCTTTAGGCACTTAAATGCCTTTAAAAACTTGTTCCCTATTGTATCATTGTCAATTAATTTCAATTAGAGTTTGAGTATTGGAAAATATTCTAATGTCTTCACAGATTTAAGAACAGCAGATACAAAATCACAGTGTTTCAAAGGCACTTAAGGATACACAGGAATTTAACTTTAACTGGGTATCAAATCAGCTTGGAAGAACCTATGCATTAAAGATTGCAAGGTTTGCATCTCAATTATCTGATTTAACCTCTGTCCTTGAGAATTTAGAAGCAATTTCTTGGCCCGGTACCTTGCCTGCTTAGCTGTTTCAGGTTGCAGGCACGGTGCTGTCCAAACGCATCTCAAGCCCTTAACAAGGCTCTCTGTTTGACTTGCAGCTAAAATGCTCGAGTCGCTCTGTATACATTTATTTTAAAGAAGTGCAGCGGGGAGCACGGCGCTGGAGTGTGGCCACGGTGCTCGCCAAGGTGAGGTACCGACCCTGAGCGTCTGTGCCGCTTTGTGTGCTAGCGGAGCCCAGCTCTACACGCAGACAAGTAGAGGGTGTCTGTAGCTGTTGGTAGTTTCGGGGGGCAGTATTAAAGGGTATGGAACACAAGACAAAACAGGAGAAGGGACACCGGGGTATTGTCCATGTGTTAGTTATTAGTGCAAAGGTGCATCAATTGCACTAATTATCAGCAAAGCAGAGCACTTCCTCCTTGTGCGGCCTCATAGTAGCGGTGCCAGGAGACGACTTGTGATGGATGTGACCGTGGTGGGCAGGAGCAGCCACCCCGAGGAGGGCACAGGCCCCACGGGGACCACGTCCCAGCGACCCTGCACAAGGGCCGTGCCGCCCCTGGAAGCAGCTCAGCAGCAGCTCAGCGGCAAGCGCAATGAAAATCGTCTCTGCTTCCGATGGCGACGGACAGCCCGAGCTCCCTGCCCCTGGCTGCGATGCAGGGGCGCGCGCTGCTCGCTCGAGCAAGGCCTCGCTCGTGCAGCGGCTCACGAATCCCCTCCATGAGACAAGGAAAGACAAGAGGCGACAGCTTGGAGGCTGCAGCGCGCTGAGACAGGGCAGCGACTGCCACTGGCTTCCTAGAGGCTCCCTCCTGTTTGCTCAGAAGCACGCGGCAAAATTAAAGAGGTTGGGCACGGCGTGATGCTGTGTACCCGACTGCTTTGCTCTTGCACGTTGTGTGTTACTTGATCTCGGTGCAGGTTCTGGAGCTCAGCAGATGTTAGTATTTTGGGAATAGCTCCATTCTTATTCTGAGAACTTGATGTCAGAAATAGGCTGTTCCTGTTCTTTATAGTTATAGAATGTACTGTGTCTCTATATATAACTTGCTACATTTCCTTCTTCTATTTTGTTCTTTTCCAAGTTTTCATCGTTCCTATAAACACTGCTCTCCCAACGCGCCTAAAACATTTCACACTTGTAAACAGAAGGATTGAGAGCTGTCAGATGGAAATGTCATGTCTGCTGTCAATGGTTCATGAATAATTGACACCGAGATTACCTAGGGAAGGCTGCAATTATCCTGGCTCATTAACATATGAACTAAGTCTGGTTTTGTTTTGTGATTGTAGGATTTTCATTTAACCCCTTGATGTACGAGGTAGAAACTTAATGGCAGGAGGTTGCTTTAAGAAGAATAAATATGGATTAATAAGCAAAGCCTCAGAAGTATGACCATCAGAATTTCAAGTACTTTTTAATTTAAGATAATGAATACTTTTTAACAACACTGCTTTAGGGGGTATATCCCTTGGATAATTTTGCTTGTTAGACTGAGGGTTGAAGGACAGCTGCTCTTTGGAAACATATGCACACAAAACAGGTATCCGTGACAGAATATCTTCCCATCCATATTCATTTTTTTCATACTTCATGAGCAGATGTAGGCATCTGTTGTTAAAGCAGAAATAGTTGGTGATCTATCACAGTTAAGAAAAGATTTTGAGGAAACCAAGTCTCCTAGCTGACAAGTGACAAACTAATATCTAACAACAGCACCAAAAGAGAGAATATATATATATATATATTGTAGTTCACTGCTGCTACTTCAAAACAATCAAACTACTAACTTAAAATTAAGACTAAAGTCTGGCAAATCAACATGATTCAAATGGTTGGCTATTGCTTCGGAGGCCATATATTTTAAATGCTTTCCCTCAATCTGTATGATGTGACAGACTCAAAATCCTTTAGCTGCTGTGCAGAGTTGCAGGGTAGCCTTGAGGTTTAGGTTACAGACCAAGTTAAAAGTTCTTTTCAAGAAAAAAGTTCTTTGAATTTTAAGTAGAAACCATGAAGCTATTTCCCACAAGTAATTACCATTTTGGATGCCCCTAACTGCTAGTCTCATTGCCTTTAGAAACGTACCATGAATTGGAGGCCATCATATCAATCTATATAGTTGAACTATAACTTCTTTGGTATAATGAGCTCTCTCTGACAGCAGCACAGAGTCAAAGTCATTGTTCATAAAGGATAACCAAGATATTACCTCTCAAGTGTAATACACTTCATTAAAATGCAAGTCATTTCTTTAGACATACATTCACTGAACTCCAGCCCCTCATAAATCTTCTAACATTTCATTTCTTGTTCACAGTTCTGAAATCTTTAAATTGGGGCTAGTGGTAACTTTGCTCATAACTTCAAAATACATATAAATATGAATTTCCCACTTCAATTTTTCTTTTTCTTTTTTTTTTAATACAAAAGGATATGGCAACATTTTGAAGAGGTTTGTATGTTTGGCCTCAGACTTGCTCTTCTGACACTATTAGAAGACTATAGCATCAATAGTTAAGACTTTTTGACACTCTCCTCAATTTTTGGACTGTTTAATTTTCATATCCTTGGTCAGAGTGATAGTATCTCTTTTGCTAGTATTTTGAATATTATCCTTCCCTTTTGTTAGGTCTTTAACCATATGTGGTCTTTCATAGTCTTCATTCTCTCTTAATGGTTCAAATATAACACTATCTATCCCAATGCAAACATAGAAAATGGAAAAAATAGCCTGTGTGTACAAGTTTAACAGGACATTAGCAAAAAACAGAGTGCCTGAAGTTTTATGCTCAACTTTATGAGCATGGAATCAGTTTGAAGCTTACTTCATAATCATAATTGCCAAAGAAATACCAAAGACAACAAAGTTTCATTCCTCTAACGATACTTAATTATCTTCCCTTCCAGTAATTTTGTATTTTTACTCAAATCCTCAACCATATTCGAGTATTACATGTTTTTGCTTTTTATTCTATGTAAAGCTCCTCTAGTAACATATCCTATGTTCACTGCTTCTATGAAATGCAGTATGGTCCTGGCAATACATGACTGATATTCAAACTTAATGCTTACAGCGAGTTCAATATTAGGCAATATAGTACGTATTCCGATGATGATGTCAAATGTGTTTAGTACCCCCTGATCTCAATGGCCATGTCAAACCTATTTAAAAAGATCTTAATATTGAAATTTTCACCCCCTGCCACAAATTCTGCCTGGTGATGTGTAGAAATTGTCCATTGATAATCATTTCAGACAGCTGTGCGTGTGTTTTTTTTTTTTTTTTTTCCTCCTGTAACCTACAGTATGACTTGAGCTTATATATAAGTGAAACTAACACTATGCATGCAAAGTCGCTTGTATGTATGATCTGGATAAGCTATCAGCATTCTGCTTGTAATCTGACAGAGCAAGAAAAGCCTAAGCAGACATTTTCCAGGTATATCTAAATTTACCTTATACTGGGATTGGTTCTTGCATATGTACAAAAATTCATGCCCAAAGATGAGAAAGCAGAGGTTTAACACATATATATGTAAGTAATCTATATAGTAAGTATATACATATATATACACAGAATAAATAAATATACACACAGAAATATATGTAAACAAAATAGTGTTTCTGTGTGTGTTTCAATGCAGTTGTCATTTTATCCAACCTGAGGGTATATTTGCAGTCTTTGGAATTTAAATGACTGTTCAGATTCAGAACAGGATGAAATGTCTAACCGAAGATTAAGGTAAAGCACAAGTCTTGCACATAGATATATCACTTATTCATGAATACTTACATATGTAATTATGTAAGTCAGTGGAGTGAATATGTATCACTGCAGTAGCCCTAAGTAAGTAGCTTTTAGTTTTTATTTCCTAAAAGCTAGATATCGAATACCACTCTTTAAAGCCATAATTTCATATACAGTCTAGATGTTCTCTCTAACTAGCAAAACTCTTTTTACAAAGTAGTGTTTGTTATTTTAAATGGCACATATATTTTTTTTTTAAACACTGAGACAGGGAATTAAACAAATACCAGTCACTGGCTATTATTCAATGTGAGAGAGATTAATAGGAAAAAGGGAAGAAAAAATAGAATGCAAAGTTTTCATTCTTAGGATATAGCCAAACTGATAGCATAGTAGTAAAGACAAATCAGTACATAAGAGATTCGGGGTTGCCAGCAATTAATTCTAACAGCAAACTGAGCATGTTAAGGGGTCTCGGTCAAATCCTAAGAGTCTTGCACAAAATTTAACTTAATCTTTGCTTTCCACTGAGAGATTGCCAGGGTCTAGACCATCATCATACGGGGGAATTTAAAATCCCCTTGCAGTATGCTTTTATTACTTATGAAGTACATACTAGACACCTATGGAAAGCAGGGGAAAAAAAGAAAAAGAAAAACTTCATTATTTGTTCTTTTGCAAAAGGTATGCCTGTTTTTCTTGTTACCAGATTTTAGTTGTTTTAGTGCCCCTTTTTTTAGACGATCTGTAAGGTGTTGGTAAACTCAACGTGTCAAACTTCACTTTAAATTTGTCATACTAGCACATTTGCAACTGTGTTCCTGTAACTGTTTAATTTTATCTTTCAGTCAGAAACATGGTTACTTTCCAGCTGCATAATTTTAGAGGCTGAGTAAAGGGCCTAATCCTACACAATATTGAAGATAGTACTTGAGGCCAAATTAATTTGAGTCCACAACACTGATTCTGACCTGGTGGGTAAAACCTGAGCTCCTCCACTTAGCCTATTTCTGAGCAGCACATTGAAAAGGGAAGAACTAGAGAGACCTTCACTGACTGCATGATAGCTAGAAATGATTAAAGTCCTTTAACTGGAAAGAATACAATAAGGTCTTCAGCTTAACTTCCTTGAGGCTTCACTATCCATCCAATGGATGAATCTTTCATTTTCCAAAAAGAAAGACAGGGTTTATTGTGAACCAACAAATGCTATTGCTCCTCTGTTGCTACTCTCAGATGCAATAAACATTTAAATGAGAAGGTAATACCTAAGTCTCTTTATTAAATAATTGAGATGTTCATTTATCAAAATTTGGAGAACTTACAAAATCTGTCGATGGCGGGGGAGGGAGCATGCTGTTCTCAGTTATTGCAATTATTTCTGATGCGTCAAATTAATAGCAAATATTGCTGTGGTTGAATTAAAGGAGCATCAAATGTTAAGTGAGAGAACATTAACCTGATATTGCCCTCCTTGCTAGGCCCATCAGCCCAGACGTGGCGCTGGCGAGTCCAGGGTACTGTGGACTGGGCTGCAGCCCAGTCTGCTGCTCCGAGCGCCCGCGGGCCGCTTGCGCCATGCAGGGTCCAGCCGCCTGCAGGTACCTGGCAGGAAGCTGGTGAGACCCGTGAGCCAAAAGTGCACAATTTACCATTTTTCTCCTCTAATTCGGTGGGCTTGAGTTCTTTTGTTCCTGTCATGGGCATTAACTCTGCTAACTGGCTCTTTTTTTAGTGAGAAGTGTAAAATATTAAATAATCAGATTTGCTTGAAATCATTTTCCTGATCATTTTTCTAAGTAGTGGAATTATGTTTCTTTCATTTTCTTCTAATAAGAATACGCTTCTAAAATTATTTGCTGTTAATCTTCCCTCTTTGCTGTTGAGTTGACCTGACTGGAAAATGTAATAATCAAGAATGTGTTTATAATCCAAGTTATTCCTTTAGTTATATTGAAGTTTTTTTTTTTCTCTATGTTTTGTTAGAAAAAATAGTAATTCAGCACTTCAACTTCTATTTAATTTGTTATGTTGATAGCAGAGATGGGTTTGTTGAAGCATCACAAAGTCATTTTATGTTATTTCGTTGTTGTTGTTTTATTATTAAATGATTTTTTGTTCTTTTGGGTTTTCCTAAGAAAAATGATTCATATCTTTAATACTCGGAAGAATAGCATTATAGAAATAGGTAGCTAGAGCTATAAAATGGAATTGTCTGTGAATGGATGAAAACAGATTTTCAATCCACAGCTTAAGTATGAAGAAAATAAGAAAGAATAATTTTAAGGAAGAGAGGAACCTGACATTGTCTTCTTTCCCCAAGCTATGGTAAGACTAGGTCAAACTAAAATCCCAAAACAAAATTAAACTTGTTATATGTATGTACAAACAGGAATATGTTAGAAATACCTAGTGAACGATATAACGTTTGGCAACATTTAATTGAGGTAACTTTTAGCTTTTCGGTTGGAAAAGGAACATTTGTCTGAATATTTTTTTTTATTTCTCTATCTATTGCTACTTAAAGGACCTGGCATTTTTTGAAACCAGCAAGCTGTTTGTCATCAGACTGAGATGCATTTGAAGATAGTGCTCTTAACTGTGTAACTATGGCATCGAAGATGGAGAGCTTCACTAGTGTTATTACTTAAGGGAGCAGGATTTAGACAAAGGTGGGGAAGTGGGCAGAATCACAATGGTGGGAAATATACGTAGTATTATCATTGAAATGCAAACAGAGCAGAAACATTTAGAGAAGAGAAGATCAAAAGGTCTATCAAACTCACTTCCATATTGGCCTCAAGCCTCGAGATTCTTTCTCTTTTTATGTACCCAAAATATAAATCAAGAGGGAGGAAGGAGTAATCTATAAGCATCAGTTCAGCACAAAGGTTTTTTTAAAGTGTATATTTCAACATCCTGATTTGCTTACTTTAGAGGATTGGAAAAATGAATAGGAAATCAGTTATTTGGGTGTATATAATGATTTTTCCATCGGGATTTTTTTCAAGTTAGGTTTTTTTTTTGTTTGTTTGTTTTTTTTGGTAGGTGAGTCAGTCAGTGTGTAATACTAAGCAGATGTTTTAAATTGAACTACAGGACTGGCACTCCTAAGTATGTTGTTTCTGAAAACCTGGTATTGATAGTAAGCCAATTTTACATCTAAAATCAAAAGGGTAAACAAACGATGTGTACTGAAATGCACGTGGAACAGTCTGATAGTACAAATGACTGATACCATGTTTTCAGCAGGAGGTTAGGAACGTAGATAAAAGTCGAGAACTCCTGCCGAATCTGGAGCATGTTTAACTTCATATAGTAGGGTGTTACTTACATCAATGAGAATTCAATATAGCATAAGTTAGCACATGCTTAAAGAAATAAAGCTGAGATTATTCTTCTCAATTATTTGCAGTTATTTGTGCATTACTTTATATCATTTTATTTTCCCTATTTGATGTTCCCATCAGGAATTTAACCACACTGAAGGCCTGCTGCCCAGAACATTTGCCCATAGGAGACTGGGCTGTGGTCACTCAGCTGCGTGGGCACCTCCGGAGTGTCCCCCTCATTCCAGTGTCCCTGGAAATGCCTCAGGTTACTAGTGCTGCAAGCTCCTGCATCACCAGAGCTACTGCCATTGAGAAGGTTGGGTTAAGAAAGGAAGGGCATGAAGCGTAGAACAATTCTTGTAGATTTAAGACAGTAATGCTGCTGCAGATTCCAGTTTGGAGAGTCCTACAGGATTAATTAATGTCAAGAAAGTCCCTTTAAACCATCACTAAAAATGAAGAAATGTCTGACCTGTTCATCACTGGTAAGTGTAGTCTGCTTTCACACATATATCTGTATGTATTCACCACCAACTTCGTTTTCTTGTTGCTTGTACAGAAGTTTGGTACGTGACAAGTCAGTGGTGTTTCAGGAACACTGCTGCTGCAGGGACATAAAACAAGAAAGACAATTAGGTGGCACAGTTGTAGCATGACATATTAAATTCCTTTTTAACTTACAGCTTTCGATTTTACACTTGAAAAAAATGCAAATGTATATTCTTGTATCAAAAGATGCAAGGAGTAGTCAGATGATGACTACCAATTATATTCCAGACGTGAGGTTTCTTGGAGCAGCAAATGTTTCTTTTACAGCCTATAAAATTTTACAGGATTTAGTTTGGGCTGACTTGGAGTTGTCTAATTTAACTTTTTTTTTCCTCTCCCCCAAAAACATTCACAGAATACCTGTGTTCTTTTAATGACTTTGAGGCTTTTAAATGTTTATACTGAAACTTATCAAAAAGCAATATAGAAAAAAAATATATTGCTTTCCCAAGTTAGAAAATGTAACCTTACAGTGAAAGAGTTAGAATCCATTTTCCTCTATAATGTCACAAATAAAAGAAAAAAATGACATTTTAGGCTACTCTGTGATGTTCACAAATTAATGTAGCAGAAAGCATTCTGTTGATCACAGAGGTTTTCCCTAGGTATCAAGTGTGCTATACATAACAGCTATGCCTATATAATAAAATATATCTGCTTTTTGTAGAACATGAAACACAGAATAACTTCTCCAACAGTTAGGACAATGTCTTTATGACCAGCTAACGTGTGTTATGGCTGATAGCATGGGGCTCAAAGAAGTGTTACCACTCTCAGATTACCAGGGCTAGACCAGAAACCTTTACAGCCTTTACACAGATAACAGCAGTAGTTAGTATGTTCTTGCAATGTATTTTAAACTATGCTTATCATCTGCTGAGGGAAGATTTGCAATGTTACAAGTCTGCAATACAAGCTTGCAGCAATGATCTGTTTTTTATTTAGTGAAATACTACTGATTTCTTTATCTGCCTTAAGCAAAGGCATCACTTCGATCAAAAAACATCAATTCCATCAAAGCAGATTTAATTGTGATCTGGAGGTTTAAAACTTGCACCCAGCAATTTCAGAAAGATGTTTATGTTTGTGATCAGCCTTGGATTGTACATCTCTAACCTCAAATGTCATAACCGGTTATGGCCAAAAAGATACTGCCATCCACAATGATTATATTTTGGCCTGTTTTAAAGCAATTTGGGACAGACTAAAAAGCATGGCTATTAATTCTTATCCATATATATTTCCAATTATTAACAAAATTGCTCACTGTTAAAATGAAGCTACGCTTACATTCATTTCAATCTAAGTAGGAGCAAATATATTTTAAAAAGTTGCCAGCCATCAGACTAAAAAGAGTAGCACTTTCAAGAACATATTTAATTGAAGATGATTTTGTAATATCCAAGAGCAGATAATTAGTTTCTTTAATAGGTTATTCAAAAGCATTTAATTTTTTTCATGAACATTTTTTTTTCCTTGCTTCATTTTGTTACAAAGTTCTATGCATTTACTGTTCAATTCTTCTCTCTGTCTGAGGAGTTAAGGCACACAGATTACTTCCATTTCCTTAAAGACAAACCCGAGGCCTTGGAGAGCCCTGACGGTGTTGTATTAGCAGAGGAGGTCGAGCACCGAGAAGATGCAGTCCAACCAGGTGCAATGCGACCAAAGCATCTGCCGTAAGGATGACACCCAGGCCCAGAAAAGACCAAAAGTAACGACTGAGGAACCTTCTGATTATCCAGTCTGCTTCCTGGGTGGACAGCACAGTAGAATTGCTCCCCAGTGAGAGGAGGAGGAGCCCCTTCCTCTCCTCCCTTACGTAGTGGGAGCCACAGGAGCCATTAGACACAGAACTGTCACAAACAAAATGCCGATATAGCCCCTTTTGCATTAAGAACCCTTAAGCCTCTTACAAACTACTGCATGCAGATTTGTCTGTGAACATCAAACCCACTAAAACTTTGTAGTGCAAACAGTGACAGAGAAAGTAAATAATCTCAAAGGAAATTCATGTAAGAGTAGAAACGTTTTTCAAAAATATTTCTATAGTGTTAGTTTTCAGTATTGCCAGTTTTAATAACCAGCCACAAAGTCAAATGCAGCAAAAGGAATATATGAAACAAAATACATTACCATTTCACACCAATCCATTGGACAATCTTAGTTATTAAATAAAATAACCAACTACAAAATGAACTACTCCCCCAAATCATTGAATTTCTTACCTCTGGTAATCTAATTCAATGTGATTCTATATCATGTATTATTTTTTATTAGAATTACTGTTAATCTGATTTTTTTTTTCATTTTTTAGGTTCCAGATATTGCATTCTTGAGCTACATGATATGGAAACTTGCCAACCTCTGAACAATAAAAATGTTAAGAGTATCGGACTGTAATACAACGATAAGATTAAACTGTGACACAAATTTGATTATAAAAGACCTGTTCTGAAAAAAAGTAATCCTGATATAAAATGTTATATATTATGGCTGAGGAGGAATAATAAACCAACTTATGCATATACTACATGTTAAATATTCAGTTATATTTTAAAAGTCATTCTTATCAGTGAAACACACTTGCTCTACCAAAATAAAAGTTGCATAATTGGAAACGAAAAAGTTATGGCTGTGTCCTTCAACTTTTTCCAAGGTGCCCAATGATTTTTATCTGAAATAACACTTGGTATTATTTCAGGAAAAAATTCTGATTTGTTAGTTTTGTTTGTTTTGCCTTTTTCCCGTTATTTCCTGGGAACTGAGCCATCCTGTATTTCTGTAAACTTCTCCAGCGCATTTAATATTTTAGGATGAATATTCAAGCTGGTAAACTATAACTTATTTTGTTATTCTGTTTGTACGCAGAAAAATGCAGCATGTTTTCCATATTTATGCTCATTCAATACTTTTCAGTTTGACTATTCTGTCAGTTTTAAAGATGTGAATTTAATGCTTTGGGTAAAAAGCACTTTCAGGTAAGATGGTGAGTTTACTTAGGATTTTATAGAGACATTGCTACCTCCTAATTCAGTTTCCAATACAAACACAATATATTAGCTTCTGCAGAAGATCAAATACAGTGGCTGTTTGAGTTAGATAAAATCAAAACATTAAATTTGCTGAACGGTACAAATATTTGACTGACAATTCATTTGCTCATCCCTGATTAACAACAGGTTTTGTAAAGGCCTTCTCAAGCTCAGAACAAACTCTGTGACTTAATCCCACTAATCCTCCAAAGCTGAAAAACCTAAATCATATCAAGGTAGTTTTGCAGCATGTCCACATGGTCACATGGGTCAGCAGATTCAAGCCCTAGAAAACAAAGTGGTCAATAGAGGGTGAAGGTTGAAACAAGAATGGCATTTTGGGGGTCCAGAAACCGAACCAGGTAACACTATGGTTGGATTAGCATGATTCCATTTTCTTACCCAGTTGAGGACAACTAACCTTTAGAAGCCTGATAGTTTTTTTAAAAAAGGAGAAAAAAAAAAAAAAAAAAAAAAAAAGGTGGGATGAGGAGGCAAGACGTACCAAAAAATTTTGTGTCCCAGCTAGCAAGTTCTGCTGGGCAGCTACATATTGCTTACCTTGTGTGACTGCCCCAGTTAGAGGAGCTGAGCAGTGGCTGTCGTCTCACTCTGCTTTGGACCATGAGAACATGGCACTTGTCAAGGACAAACTTGTCCAAGTTACTGCTACCGTTAAAAATATGGCATTTTCTTCACACTGTCCTAGGGGTTTTATGAGATACCATAATAAAATCCTAAAGGTAATGGAATGTATTAGGGAGAGGGGCATACCATGGAGAGAGTGTGGGGTAGATGGGAAGACAAGGAATGGCTTTGCATGAAGGAGGTACAATGAAACCATCTCAGCTGAGAGAGATTCTGGATTTTCTACTGTATTTCAGGTTTTCTACTGTACAATATTTAGCCAAATGAACAGGAAGAAACACATTGTTACTGGGCTGTTGTAATTTTATGGTTGCCTACTTCATTAATTTTCACTATTTTAGAAAGTATTTGTTTCTATTCTAATTCTGCTTCTACTCTATTTTATTCCAAATACCCCATGTGTCACATTGTGAATATTACTGTAAAACCTGAATCTTTTTAAGGTATTGTATTGGAGTTTTTTCATTAGATAGTGTGCATACCTTCATGTTTAAAATGAAAAAAAAATCAAAAAAATCCATTTCACAAGGGAAATGATATTACATGCCAGTTTGCTATTGATCCTTCATAGATGTTTAAACAGCACTCAGCATTGCCTTTTATTATTAATGGTTTTCTATCAGACAAAAAAAAATTAATGATTTAAAGTCAAAGAAAACAGATGTAAATAACAGATTCATTGAGCAGCCTCAGTTTTCATGCTTATCCAGAGTCAATAGAAATTGGCTAGCCCTGAAAAATGAACATATAGTTCATTAATATAAAATACAAGTTATGTATTATTAAGTTTTAACCAAAACTTAATTTCCTATTATCCTTTTATGTAATTTAACAACTCTTGTATAGACAACACTGTTCCACTTTCTGAAAGGAAAACATGTTTCATATTAAAAAAAATAAAAAGCTGTATTCAGATCACAGAGACAGTGTTTCTGATATATCAAGTAAAGCATACATTCCCAACAGAATTTTTCCAGGAGGAAATTAAAAAAAAGAAAAAAAAAGTAAACCAGGTAAATTAGTGCACTATCATGTATTTATGGGGAGATTTTTCCTAGTGTTTAGAGTATGACTCAGTCAATGAAAAAGGGTGTCAATACTGCAAACTCTATATGATTCACAGGAATTTATGAATTGCTCTCCCATTGACCATGGATACTTGCAATTCAGATTCATTTTCCATTTGTCAGTGGCAAAAATTAATCATGTATGTTTGCATGTTTGTGCTTGTATGTGGGAGCCAGAATATTTATTGCACTGTTATTTCAAAGTTGTTCTTGACATGTTACTGACTGTAATATATGATTGTAGTATTCTAGTTCTACAATAGTTTGTTTCTATGCAGTACTCTGCTAGGTCCAGTTCTTTTAATTATAAAGAAAGCAGCAAAGGGAAAACAAGCTTTAAAGTTATTTTGGAGGAGGCAGAATAGGGCATGTATGGCAATACTTCCTCATGCTCATCAGCCTTGATTGTACCATCTACTGCAAAATACTCCATTTGCGCAGATAAAGGAATGCAGATGACTACTAATTGCCTTAAAAACAAGACCACTAAAAGCTCAGCATGCTTTGATTTTGAAGGAAAACAGCTTTCATAAACATCTAGCTGCATTACACAGTGGATAGCTGAACATACATAAGCACAGTATCTTTACAGGTTATTCTGAATAGCTTGTGAAAACCTAAACCAATTTCAAATCTCAACATAAATGCCAAGAGTAGCTTTAGGTTATTAAAAACACAGAGTCTGGGCTGACTCCATTTCATTTCATCAAACTTCACTCAATGCCACCAAAAATATAAATTTAGCTTTCAACATGTAAAAGGCATCTTTATATTATTGATTAAATGCCAGCTGGAATGTGTATTGCTTTTCAAGGAGTTATTTCCTTCAAAAAATTTTTGTAATCTAGTCTACTTATTTTCAAAGGAAATTAGCTAGTGTATTATCAAACCCAGTCAGTTGCACATCATGTTTTCAGCCAAATTGTTTCAATATACATTTGCTGTCCTGTAATTAAACATCATCTTTCCTCCTTGCTGAACCTTGATACTTGTGCTGCGCCCACTGCCATTGTGTTAATGTGCTTTTTAGAGGCATCTCACTGTTCTGCTCCAGGTCCTTGAGGAAGAGCTTTGTGGAATACTGAAGAATTGATATATGTGAATGCTGATTGGCTTATTTCCACTATGTGTATATGCTGGAAATAAGACTCAATCATCTGGCCAGTGCATTTTAAATTTGGCAATCTTTCTGCTCAATTGAGATCAGCAGATTGTTGAACATTCATGGGTCAGGATTTTTTATTAGGAGACTCTGGGCTTACGTTCTTGCTTAAAACAATTCATCATTGCCCTTTCCATCTGAAGAATTTTTACGTTTTGAAAGTTAATTTACTGTGTAAAGTTTGATTTGATAGGCCCTGAACCTTCTGCTCAGAAGTTAGTTAACATTATATTTTTCCTACTCTTCCTTCTTAAGCTTCAAAATCATGGTTGATTTCCCTATAATGAATTATTAATAAAGTAAACTGTTCTGCTGGGTGAATTAGAAAGGAAACATAATAGCAAAATAGCCTTTTCCTTTTACAGTTCGTGCATAATTCTAGAACAAGAATGTGACTGTATGCACCCATGTTCAAATCTTTCACAGTCCAGCAGTGGCTCTCTGGAGACACCCAGCCAAATTTAGCCCCAGGGCAAACTGGCTCCCATTACAGTCAAGGCAGCAGAAGTTGCATACAGTGCAGTCATAGTAATGTTCTTGTTCATATGCATGTTAACTGTAAGTTAACCAAAAATGTTCAGGTTTAGGTACAAATAGTGAGTTTGAAGGGCTTGCTTACTTAAAGAGATTGCAGAAGGAAATACCTGACCTGCTGAACACCATTAGTCTTTGACTGAATCTTTTCATCTCTTTACATAAACCCACTTTTTATATTTAGTTAGGTGATTGTCACAACATCAGAAAGTAAAACAATGAAGTTGCAATCTAAGTTGCATACAAGACCTTGAAAGAAATACCTGTGCTGCATCTGGTGAGACAAAATGTACCTTCCATAGAAAATTATTTTACACTCGCTGCTGACAGCATAAAATATTGTAGATCTGCTTCGCATGTTCCCCAGCAGGCCTGTTGAAGTATCTGTATTTCCTAAAAACCCAGTGTTATGTTCCTAATTCCTAAAATAATAGTGTATTATATTATTTTTAGTATACAAAGGCATATGTTGAGTAGTTATTTTACATCAGTGGATGGAAGATGTGTGTATCTTGATACTTATTTTATTAATATTAGACTCATCTTTACCTGCAGAAAGTTAAGATTTTTTTTTTCATGGAAGTAAATACACAGCATACCTAAATTTGCTTAACTGCCATATTACCAGTGTGCTCTCACAGCCATCCATGTTACTTGTAGCTAGTTTTACACTTCCCAAATTTATCAAACTGCCTCTATATTTTCGAAATTCGCCAAGCAATTTCTTCACCCTGTTCTCTGGATAAAATAAATAAATAAATAAATAAAATAAAAAATCTTGATTCTAGGCTAATACTCTCTAGCATAATTTAAGCATCCTGAGGATATAATTGCATATATTAATTATTAAGAGGTGGATTTACAGCATTTTGGCCATTCTGCTAAGAGCCCACAGAGCTGGGGAGGGTATTTGACTTTACCTTCAGTAGGACACGTATGTATTCACTGGGTCTTCAACCCAACCTGCGCAGGGGAAGTGCGGGGAAGGCTGCCCATACTGACTAGAGACACCCCCGCTTTGGGCTGGAAGGGTTTTGTAAGAAAGTCTCTAACTGCTTCTCTCAGTTGCAAGTCCTGCTAGAGAGGACTTATAGGGGAAGAAGTATTTCTCCCTTGGATCTAACTCTCCCATCTATCATTCTTAGCATTTTTCTGAGTTCTGGACTCATAAGCTAAAGCATTTCAAACATACAGTATCATATTTACCTTGTGAACCCCCCCACTCCCCCAATACACACACACAAATACAGAGGAACATTCCTCCCTTTCCCTGTAGTTTACCCTTTCCTTTACTGGTAATAACTTTCTTTTGAAAGTCATTAGGACTCATCTGGTTGGTTACTTCTTAAGGTGCAGGCATGACAAAATATAATTTGGTGTTTCTTTACATCTAATATTTTGCATAACTAAAACTGTTTTGGCATATTTCTGTTTCTATAGTGTACACCTTGCAATGAGAATGTCTTACGATTGACAAATACTGCTTTTAGATATTTTTCCCTAGAAAAGCAAAAAAATTATATTAGAACAAAATTTGTTATTTTAGAAGTCAGAGAAAGTAGAAAGGCACTTCACATACAAAGGAATAATAATATAATCCTGCTGAAAGATCTACAAACCTATTTTTTTACCCATTTTCTTGCATTCAAAAAGGCATAACCACTTGTGTTCTCAGAACCTGGATTTTCTTGGCTATATGCCCAATCTGAAAAATGGAATTCTAAAGTGTCCCGTAACAAATAGTGCGGTCCTACTTGTGATAATGCCGATACCTTCTTTCTGATATGAGATGAGAAGACTATTCCTTCCATAATCGGTAGAAGAACCATCTCACGAGAAAAAATAATCACTTTCCAAAAAGAGATTTCACCAAAATTTCACCACTTTCACCAAAAAAATCACATGATCAAAAAAATCAAAATCTATGATTTTTAGACCTTTATTTACCTCTTGTTTCTGAGTTCTGAGCCTTGCAGGGATTTCCATGATCATCTTTCTTATTCAAGACAGACATGAGATTTTCCTGTATATGAATTCTGAAATGGGAATGTGCTCATTTAGCTCCAATTTATTTGCACCCATAGAGATATGCGCAATAAAATTACCTGCAAGGCAGGGTAAGAACTGTGCATGTAAAGAACATTTTCAAGAAGAAAATTCAGCAGCCTGAGAGTGTCTTTCTCACCGAGTATGATCCTATTACTCCTTTTTTTTTCCCACTTTTTCTTTTTCTCCACATTAGAAATATCTAACCTGTGCTAAATAGAATTCTTTTAATCATTATTTTTATTTCAAATACCTAGCTGTAGTGATAAATATCAACAAGGACAGTGTATCTGGAAAAAAAATCAATAATAAGAGCAAAGATGTGAAAAAGCTCATCCTTTGTCATTGCAGTTTGGTTACTAGGATGAACAGGAGACCTAAAGAATAATGATATACCAAAATTTGTTAGAAAATGAAAGGAAAATTATTTTAGTGACATTTATGGATGTCTATCTCTTCTTTAAATACATTATATGGGGGAAGTAAATTATCATTACTGTTGCTTCTGGATTTTTTACTTTGTAAAAGTTAGGTAGTGTAATAGATTATATTTATATAATTAAATGTATACATTTTATAAAATCATGGTTTTATTAAAAAGTCCACAAACACATACAAAACCAAAAGGCCTATAAACATCTAAGAAGTCTGAAATAAGGGTGGTGACTGATAAATCTCAGTTTTGAGCCCCCCGCATTTTGCCTTTCATATAGTATGGCTTATCTTAAAGCCCAGCCTGAGTCTGAACGCAGCAGCTCAGCACCTGTCAGTAGGAGGAACACTGATCAGCCAAATGTAGCTCTGGACTTACTGGGTGCTCAGCCACTCACTGCAACACCCACCACTGGTTTACTCAGAATATAATTAAATATAATCGGAAAGGGCAAATAGGGAACAGGAGGTTTTCACAGCACTCACATACACAGGGTGAGCTGTTGGCAGCTGCGAGCATGCTGCCTTTACAGCAGGGAGCTGTTTGGAGGTCGGACAAGGCTGTGTTTGTATGTTTCTGCATTTGCTGTATGAACTGTCATTGCAAAATGTCCCCAGGGTGTAAAAGCAAAGAAGTGCTTCTCCGCGCATCCCGAGACTACCCCTCGAGACCTGCCACTACTACTGTGGCAGCTCCGACTGCCTGGATAGGCCAATTCCACCTCTTTTTGTGGCAGCAATCCGTAGCCTCTCGGTGCCTCTGCTGCACGTGGCCATGCTGGCTGAATTGGCTTCTGCCCCTAAATGCTGCTAAATCCAACAGGAATCATGAAGCAAGCTCTCAACCACTGCTCTTCATAGATCAATATACAAACACAGACTAAAATCAATGACGATTTGCATTAATATCCTAGATGGTGAATTGCAGCACCTCAGGACCAGACCCAATGCTCTTCATCCAGTTTGGGGACTTGCAGCTGCCACTCAATGGCCGTGATGGACAGCTGGAGGTGATAACCTCTCAAATTGGCCTAACTTGAATCTGTAAAGCTTGTGAAACAGAACCCATTAAAATCTTTTCTCCTAATGCAAAAGCAGAGTCTAGCCTCTCCCTTCCACCTATTCTACCTTTCTACTCTTCGAAATGAGAGTGTCTTTATTCATACATTGTGTCTGCAATCTCGTTCTTTGATCATCTCTGTTCTCTTCTTATTTTCCTCAGTTAAACCCAGAATTAACAGCTGATAGTTTTTCCTTATCAATCGTTCAAGCCTTGTCATTTTGTTTAGGTGACTATTGCACTAGCACCCTTTCCCTTCTGTACTAAATAGAATCTTCTTTTGGCTTTACAAAACCTAGCAAAATATGGGGAAAAAAAATATAGTGAGAAGTTCTCAGTTTAACAAGTTTAACTGAATGAAAATGATAATAATATTATTTGACTTCATGATGATTAGAATTCACTTTTGTTTCAGATGTGTGCGTTGTTATTACTCGAAAAAGTAGATACAAGACAGAGAACATCTGTTTTTCTTGAGTGCTGGTTCAATTCTTCTTCTATCCTTAGACAATTACTGCAACCTGCTATTTTATACATAGAATACTTAGTGGTGTCATGTAAGTAACAAGGTGACATGTAAGTGGCTAACAAATCTGTTGCAGGGCTGTACATTCTGTTGGATAAGGACATTATAGGTTCATCAGCTCCTCTGCTCACTGGAAACCATCAGGGTTTCCTTCCTTTCACACACACCATCCTGGAGATACAAACTGTGTATGGTAGGAAGCAGAGCTGAGCATGTCTATGAATGCAACATGGCAGAGAAATTTCATGTGCTTGTCTGGTTTATCTTGTTTGTGCACTTAAGGTTAAACCTTAAGTTCATGAACTTTTAACCTTAAATTAAACCTAAACTTAAGCTTGGGACTACAGAAGAATTTTCTTCCAGCCTGAACTGCAGGAATTTTTAATTTTTTTTTTTTTTTTTGCCTTTTTTTTTTTTTTTTTTGCTTTTTCTTATAGCCTAAAGAGTTGCTAACTTCACAGACTCTCCTGACATTTTGGTCTGACATTCCTACTATTTCAGCTTAGGATATCAGTGAGTCCCTTGATCTTTCCCACTGCCACCGCATAGCTTTTGTAGCTTTTTTTCCACTAAAAAAACCCTGTTTGTTATAGAGTTTCAGTGTCTGTATTGCAGCTTGCTGTGTGGCAAGGAAGGCAGCAAACTGCCACCTCCTGCAAACTTCAAGTAGAGGGAAAAGAAGCAGGGAGACAAACAATCTACCCAGTCAAAACGGACTTTGGTTTCTGTCGTATACAGAGGCAGAGTTCCCAACCACAAACAATTTATAAGCTGTCAGTTCAGGTATCTCAAACTGTCACAGGTACTCACACCATTTTCCAAAACATATTTTGGTTAGATATTGACTTTAGTTCTGTGTAAATCACTGCATGAATTTACCAAGACTTAGTCTACACATACAATTTATTATGGAGAAAGCCGGTGCATAAATGTAAAAACATCTGTGTGAACACAAAGCAGCCAGATTAATTGGAAGAAGTCCAGATGTTTTCCTCCTGTCTTACCTATGAATCGTTTCATTTGAAAAACATTACAATGCAGCTATGTCTTGTGTCTGCTTTTCCAAGCTGAAGCTTACAGGTGGTCTAGCTGACAAGTTTTCTGTAGCACCTTGCTCTAGTTTACTAAGCTATTCCTGCAGTCCAGTGTCCTTTATGTGTGTCTTGATTTTTCTCTGCAACAACACACATCACTTCTTTGGAAGTACCTTGAATACTTTACTTGAAGGAAAGAAGGATTCTTCTTCCCCATCTGCTGGGAAAGCGTAAACAGGCAGCAAGCTACAAATGCAAATCACCAGGAGAACGCCACCCTTTTTTTCCCTTGAAAGCCTGAAATGATATTCTGCATAAAACAACACAGAAGCGTCAAAGATGCTGCTGGTAACCAGAGCCGAACTTCAGACATAAGAAGAGTAGCACTCATATCACTGCCCGAAATAACTGGCATTTTGCTGTTTCCCGAGTCAGTGTTCAGACCAAAAAATAATAAAATAAAAGGTTTAATTTAATGAATAGCATGACTATGCACCTTGCTAGATTCTACCTGGCTTTGCGCTGTAGGTATTTGTGATTTGCTTGCATGCATTAGCAAGGCTGCCTGAAGAACATTAGATGCAATCACCAACCTGACCCCATCAGCAACAGTATTCCCTTTCTCCATCAACCTGTGCCCTTCTAATGTTATTAATTAGGTATTTGGCCTCATGCAGTCTCCTTAATGATAAATGTAATGCAGTGCAGCAGCAAAATCTATCTATCATCAGCTCTGAGTAAATAGGATGAAAAAAGGAAAAAATAACATTTTCTTTCTTCAGGAAACAGATTCCTAAAATGGCAATTCAAAATTCTGTGGGACAGAAACAAACAAATTAAAAAATTATGTTCCAAAAAATGACTAAGAAACTCCCTCCACTCTCTCACACCAAGAACTAGGAAACAAAGGCTTTTTAAAAAAATTGCTTTCTACCAAACAACAGAACAGTATTACAGTGATACGGGCTTGCTTTCTTTCCACTTTCTGCAGAGTATTAATTGTTGCCTCTGCATCAACGATTCATAGGTGTTACTTTCCACCTTCTCAACACATGTGCCAAGAAATTGCCTTATGCATCCTGCTAGCATCCCTCTCCACAGCAAACACGATGCTCCACCCTACAGGACTCCAATAGCTATCCTGCTGAATTCCTTAATTGTGAAGGATCTTTTAGCACCCTCATGTTCACAACTCAGTTGTTAGTTAGTTAGTTTAAATATTTTACCACTGATTCCCATTAGTAAGCGCGAAAGCCTAGTGGTGTCTAATGCAGCTTTCCATTCTCCAGTCGGCAACACAGCTGCAGTCTTGGAGTGAGGGCTCAGCTAACAGAACTGATTTGCAGATCTGCTCTTGAGCACAGGATTCCCATCAATTACTAAAAGTGACCATAGGCACAATGAAAAATGTGTGCATGAAAAGAAAATAGGCATGAGCAGCTCTTCCTTCAAAAGCGTGAGTCTTCCTAAAAATTCAAATGTCCTTATGGAATATTAGTTAACCTAATGCCAAAAATCCATGAAGATAAATGAGATTTTCTAAAAAAAATCTTTTTCATTCTCTGTCTTGTCTGCCAAATCACACTTTGCTCCAGGCCACATAAGTCTGAATCTGTTTAGAGCATCTGTTTTATATCTGTGATCAAAATACACTGTTCATTGTCCATTCACAAATAATGAGGTTCTGTTAACTTTCCATTTCTAATGGCACTTCATTAGAGTTTTGCCATGAAGAATAAATAAGACTCCATAGAAGTTTCCTATATAGTAAGATTTGAAAACAACCATCAATTAGCTCACAATAAATTTAAAAAAAAAAATCAGAAAAAAAATGGAAAACAAATAACAGTGTCTGCAGGCTAAACAGTTATGTAACTCTTTCAAATTTTAGCACGCAAATGTAACTTTAAATCCTGTGGTTACATTCCAAGCACATTACCTTAAGCATGGACAGGTCATTATAGAATGAAGCCCTTGCACAATATTCTATATGAGCCTTGCTGTGCATTACACTAATCAAATTTTCAAATGTAAATGCCCTGCAGAGAAAAAAGCAATACTATCTCCATTAGCTCAGAATGAATAAAGTAAGTCTGATTCATCTTAGTCCTATTTTTAAAGCACTCTGGTAAGTAAGTATCTCCCTCAGGCAATGAAAGAATTTGCAGAGTTTTGGTGAAACATTTAAAATCTCACTTTTAATGTTGTGAAATCTTACTCATTTGAATTGTTTCAACTTTAGAGCATATTAAATACACAGACAGAAGCATATCAAATTCAAAAACCTGCTGCTTGATCTCCACCTTGGCATAGGTTAAATTTAAAAGTCTAAACATGGCATGATAATGACTTCAAGACTGAGAATAGTATCTACTGTACAGCTACTTCAAAATACACAAACACAACACTGTATGAACCAAAAAAATTGCACCCACTATTCTACCATAAACTTTATAGTTCCATTACTCAATTCTGTATTACATGGAGCAATAATGTAATGATTTTTTCTCCTGGAGACCTAGTTGTCCCTAAAGTATCTCTAATCCTTTTGCCACACCAAAATATAAACAAGTTTTAACTTACACATTAGTTTTTCTTAAAAGCAAAAAGCGATTTAAAGGAATTAATTAAGACGATATAGAAATCACAATGTCAAAAAATACTTCCATAAGCAATTCACAGAAGATAGAAGATAGTGCAAGCCAGAAAAGGTTAAACACATTTTAAACTACGTGCAGGATCATATCAGGGAAACTTGTAGCCACATGAAGACAAGTATGAAAATTCTAAGATTCTTTAATATTGAAAATTTTTACAACACTTGGCTCAATTATTTCAAACTATTTAAAGAACAGTATCTGTAATCTGTAATTCTCCTTGTGAGATGTATTAGCCTTAAAAAAAAAGATGAGATTCTCTTTTTGAGGGGGGAGGAAAAGTGGGCAGAGCAAATAGAAATGGAAGAGATGCAATAAACTCAATGCTACAGAAACTCCAGAAAACATTTCTTCTTCCTATTGAGCAAGAACTATTATTTGATCAAGGAACTGAGCTTTTGTAAGCTTATTGTAAGCTTTTTTCTTCTCCTTTTCTGGCTAATAATGTGGACAACTGAAAACAGTTGGTCTAAAGTAGATCTTCTGTTTAATCAAAAACTCATAACCTCTGTTATTCTTCCATCATCAGGACTCATCGGCACTAATCACCTTTAGTTCTGAAACCCTAAGGGTACAGGATAACAAGAGCTGAGTGAGTTGCCTGAGGAGAAGAAGTCCTGCTAAGTGAAAGTCTAGTTGTCAATATTGAAAAGATAATCTAATAATCTATTATCCCACAGAGGTTCATATTTTAATTTAACTTGGCTAATTAGACCTACAACTCTAAGGATCTACAAATACCCTTTAATGCTTTTGATGGTAGAAATATAGCTGAAAGGAAAGCTGTGACATTAGTTTGTTGGAGATTTAGATAGTCTCTTTGTCTTCTAAATATTTAGTGATAAAAAAGCAGGTCCTTTGAGAAAGCTTCATCATCTATGTCTCTAAAAGGAAGGTCAAAGAAGTCTCTCATTAGGTTCCTTGGAAAGGAGTTTGATATAATTGTGAAGATAAAGCTTAATTTATAAGTGTGATCAAAGACTAGGAAGCTAAGATAGATAGGAAATTCATCAATGGAATAATAAAAACAGTTATACCAAAGAGAAAAAGCTGCTGGTATTTTGACAGTGGCTTTTCAAGTTTTCATTAAATATACACTGCAGGAAAAGATCCACTCACTGACTTTAGGATAACTAGATTTTTGAACTCATTTAGCCACTTTTCTTACATGTCCATTATATAAACAAGAAGAAAGACAACAATCTATTACTTTTTCGCACTTCAAACATGTTTTGAAGATCCCTTGATACTGGCAGGTATCCCCAGGGAGACATAGGAGACTTGCACTGTAAGAGGCTAGAGTGATGAGAGCTTCCATATTGACATAATATAGTATATTACATTATATGACATATTACATGATATCACAGTAGCTTAGGGAAAAAAAAAATCTGTTTTTCTTCCTCCTTGATCCCTCACTCAAGACAAGCAGTTACTAAACCATTTGCCTTCATTTGCTCTGCAACATCTAACATCACTGTATTTTTCCCAAGCTTATTCTTTTACTGCAGGTTTGCCCAAAGCAAGTCCAGTGAATCAAGGAGACAGAGTTTCAAAATAACAGCCTTTTTATTAAAAAAAAAAAACCCACAATAATAGCCTGGCTGTTTACTGGAATGGACACCTGCACAGTTATCCACAGGGGGTTGTAAAATGTGTGGGCTGTAGCTGAAGAGGCAAATGGCAAAATTTCAAAACTGACCTTTTCCTAATATTTCCTACGGAAGCTTTGGTACACAGCTTTCTCTAAATGGCATAGATGATTGTGCCAAGTGGGAATACAACAGTCATTCAGCAACGTATGAAACAGGGATGTGTAGCCTGCTTTGAAGTGACTATCTCAAGGTATGCTTGAAAATGAAGCAGTAACCAGCGCTTCCCGTAGTAAACTGCCTTTTATGTGTAAAGCCAAGCTTCAGGAGTATACGTATGTTCAACACTTATACCCTGTTACTAAATGTTATTCTTTGTAAAAACATGACATGGGACTTCTTACTTATTTTTATGAACCGAGTAATGTCATCCAGCCATTGTTTCAGAAGAAAGTATTTATTCCTAAATTTCAGGGGCACAACTGGAAAAACAGAAGAAACTACATAGGTTTTCACTTTGATTTTTTTTTTGTTTGTTTAAAAAGTAAGGCAAGCAATATCCTTCTTGTTAAAGACAGTCTAAGGAATGCATTTCCTTGTTATATGCTAATTCTCCATCTCTGTCATTTAGAAACATTAATATAATGAAGCATTATGTTATTATTAATTAAAAGTTAGGTGTGATCACCAAAAGTAGCCAAACTTTAAAACCAGTTGCATAGTTTAAACAAGTGTGGAGTAAAACCTCTGATGAGCATTTCATTCAACTATGTCAATAAGAAGGTTTTGTTCAATTCTGTGACACATGATCTATGCCACAGCAATGCAATCAAACTGTGCAGTGCAGCTTGCAAGAAGGGCCCGATACCTCACACTGACCACGTGGCCTGTGAAGGAGTGCAACTGTCTTCTTCCTACACAGCTATCTGTACCACAGCACAAATACTTAGGTGCTGAACTGTGTTAAGGGAACTTCAGGTAGCAACAGCAGGTGGATGTGCAACTGAAGTAGGTTGGGAGATCCAAGCAGCAATCCAGTTGGCACCATGGCAGCTTACTGGTTTCAGATGTAAATCTGTGGGATATATTAACTTGGACATGAATCTCTGCTGAAAATACTACGCTGATTTTAGGCACAAGCTGTCTCAGATCCAGGTTGAATGCACTTCTGTCCACAGTTCCCAGTTCAGACCTGACTTCCTTTCTTTCTTCAGGTCAGTCCTACCTTCTCTCCTTCCCAGATTTCTTCCCTTCCCTGAGGTAGACATCACTTAATGTCACATGCAAAAATGAGTTAAGTGCCATCCCATAGCCTCCTTGCTGTAACTTATAGAAATGCTGCAAAGGAGGATGCCATCTGCAATTAAAACTCTTTTTTTAATGTCTGAAGGTTGGAATTAAATCATTTTTTAAAAAATGGTATTAAAAATAGTGAGTGATGAATAACAAAAGTGAGTAATAATAAATGAAAAATAAACTACTATGAGGAACGAATGGTCTCAGGTGATAATTAATCTGTTGTCTGGATACTGCAAGCAAATGAGTTGCCTAATGCATAGTGACTGAAGCAGAAAAATAACATTTTTAAAATAATGAAAAGTGTTTAGGTGTAATGAAATTCTGAAAAAAAAAATCATCAGTTTTCTATTAAAAAGTCTTTTATTATGATTCTTTTTGACTGCCTTTCAAATCTTTTCCAAGTGCTTTAAAGTTATATCAGGTTTATTTAACTTCCCTATTTTTACTAGGCTTCCCCTTAACATAACATCACATTAAAAGCTTGATCTCTTTATTCTGCAGTATAGGTGTGAGTGACTGAACTCTGACTTGCATGCATAACTTATTTATTGCAATCCTGATTAAATATTTAATGCTATGGATAGATTATGGAAATTATTATGAATTGCTGGCCGTGGTGGGTGTAACAGCTACTTGTCATTTATGACAGACATAAAGAAACATTAAACTCCTTCATGTAATTAGACATCTGAAGAAGTAACTACTGGACAACTCAGAAACAAGATACTGTCTTCGCTTCCCCATACACCTTCATCCTGGGAGCTAGCTAGGCCAAAGTATGCAATGAGCTCAACTCAGTATCGTTTTGGCACAGTCAGTGAATTATTTTAAAGTATAAAGCAGAAAGGTGAAAGGGCACAAGGAGAAACAAAAGTCTGACTAGATGCCAACAACAAGTACTTGAGAATGCATTACAGAAAAGCCCTGATTTGGGGCTGTTGGACGGTCATAGGAGGCCATAGCAAGGCCTCTTTGGTAGCCATGAACAAGGAATATCCTGTTTTGTGAATGTTCTCCAAGTCAAGGATATAGAACACATAGGATATATCTTCTTACACCTTTTTAAGAGTTTTTAGAATTTAAGAATTTTAAGAATTGTTACAATCACGCACTACTTGATTCAAATATATTCTGCTGAAAACACGAAGACTAAACTTTAGAAAACATGGCAAACAAAGGTAAAAAAAAAAAAAAGAAAGAAAGAAAATCACGAAGTTACTGTTCTTCCTTATCCAGTGCTCCCTTTGAGGAGAGTCGGTCCGCTTTCCACTGATAAAAACATTGCACAAATGCTTCCGTAAAATGTTACATATAGCTCCAAATTGAGTCCTGGTGCTGCTACTTTCGATGTGCCTGAAAGGAATGATGTCTGACAGTCGTGGAGTGAAGCAGATGGTACGACAAAGGAAACGGGGAGTCATTAAATTGCAGAGAGGGAAAAAGATGTTGTGGAAGAAAATTAAAGAGCTAAAAGGCGCATATGCCACATAGAGCACAAACTGAACTGGGGAAAATACTTCTGCATCTCCCTGCAAATGATTAAAAAGCAGCACATGGTGAGTGAGAAATGTTTTGAGAAGTTTTTTTTATTATTTTGTCTTTTTTTTGTTTTCCTTAGTTTTCTGAAGGACAGTTTTGCAAAGGGTTTAGTGAAAGTCACTGTTAGTTCAGATAAAAGTGTCTTATGCAGTCTTCCTGTGAGACATTTTCTTGTTTCATTATTTTATTCTCAAAGAAACATTGTGTATTTTCTCCTTCTTTGAAGAGGAGAAAAAAAAAAAAAAAAAGACTAGCAACTCTTGGACCAAAAAAAAAAAAAAGTCTTTGAACTAAAATTAACTACAGTATTTCAAGCTATGATTATTAAGTTGCAATCTTCTATTCCATCAAAGAAATGAGTCAGTATAACCCTGTATCACTTATTAATTCTCCTTAAGATTGGCTATAACTGTAAGGCTGGCATAAATCAGTATAGGTTCCACAGCCTCTCTAAAGCTGAACTGATATATGCTGGATCTGCTCACATCACTTAGTGACATAAAATCCAAGATGCTTTTATTAAGCAGAAAAGGTATAGCAGTGTATAGAGGTATGGAAGGTATAGACACAGCAATGTCTCGCCAAGACTTCTGTTGTGCAGCACATAACACTCGCACAGCTCACGGCTCCCACATCTCTGCCCACTTCTGACTGACACCTTGCATGTACAACCGGGCACTTGCACCAACCCTCAACATATCAGGTCCTGACTGGCAATTCAGCCCCAATATGTAGCAACTCCACCCAGGTCTCAGCTTTCTATGTGTGACAGACATCCGTGGACATACTCCCCACTCCTGCTGTTACTTTCTTCACCTGTGGCTACCTTGTTATTCCTGCTCATACTGGATTAGCCTAGTCAGCCAGAGCTCACTAGATGTGACCAAGGCCCTAATGATCTGAGAGGCCCTTTTGGGGAGGTTTCACCCCGTGACACACTCCAAAGCATCACACAATGCATAGGGCTCTCTTCTGACTAGATAATTTAGTTTCCACTCAGAAACTCAGAAACAGGACAAATCCAAACGTGGATAGTGTTAGAACTGAGGACTGTGTTTCAAGTCAAAGGGATAGACTGTGGAAATAAGATTTTTTAAACAACTAGCAAAAACATTGCAATAGTAAAAGCCTCCACCTGCTAGGTAGATAGAGCACAGTAAAAGAAAATCTTCATGCTTAATTTACTTTCTATACAAACAAAATCAGAGTCATCTACCACTCTGCAGACAGAACTCCATTGGAAAGCACATTCTTGAAGGAAAAAAACATTGAGTACAAAATTAATAAATCTAATAAATTCAGAGTTCCCATAGAATTGGCTCACCAAATAATAAGAAGGATGTTTTGTGCTATCTTTGTTCATATGGATCAGTGAACCACAACCCTGAAGATATGTGGTTTTTATAATTTCCTTTTATATGTACATGCTGGACAGTGCAATTCTGATTCTTGAACTTCATTTAAGAAGAAGAGATTTCAAAATACACAGGGATGTTGTAATTTGGAACTTATATATAAAAAAGCTACCATTTTTTTCTCTTTCTGGTTTCTCAGTGAAGTAGGAAATTACATCACCAAGTATTGAGGTGATGTAACTTCTGTGCCAGGCAAGAAAATGCCTTATTTTGGAGGGTGAGAAAGTTACACATATAATTAATACTCTTCAAAAGTCAAAGCTGCAATTTAACATCACGGATACTCATTACGTAAGTTATCACACTAGGTTATACTCAGACATTTATTCTATTGATAGCAATATCAGCCAGTCGCTTACCCATATGCCAATAGATTCCTGCCTCCTCTGAAACACTACCTTACACACAGCTAAACTGCAGTAATTTTAAGGTGTTAAAGACCATTACAAGTCCCTTACAGGGGCATGGAAAAAAACAATGCAGCCTCTGCAAAACTGCTGTAATGGTTCTACTGGCTAAGATGGAAGAGACTACACAGGTGAATAACTATGCAAATAAATAGATTAAATAAACAACCCAGTGAAAGCCAAGATAGCAGCATTGAACAAACATCCAGCAATGCTAAGCAAAAAGTTAAAGTTCTGAATACACCATGGGGTAAGCAGTAAAAAAGGAAGAGAGAATTTGCAGAATGTGTTAACTTGCAACTATGAAATTAGTTCATGCTGGGCACAGGAGAGCTCATCCTTGCCGTAAATTTTATCACAGTCTGACGAAACCCAATGCCTACTGCCAAACCTGCTGCCCCCCCCCGCCATAGAGTATCCATCCCTGCCATAAAGCTCCGCTTCCAAATCGCAAAGGACCTTGTTAAATTTGTCACACGCAAAGGGTACAAATTCCTCTTTCTAATGTGTCCACAAAGAGCACTGGGGAAAAGTCTGCAATAGAATGAGCTTCCTATCGCTCCATGTGCTCTGCAGAGAGGGGTCCCCATTCCCTGCTTGGCTGCGGGTGCTCATGAGGAAGCCGGCGAGCTGCATGGCAGACATGGACTGGGGACATCAGCCCAACGAGATCGATCACTGAGGTCTGGGCCTTCCTGGGCCTCCCCTAAGTGCCCGGGATGTGCAGAGAAAATTCTTTGATCAAATACATTGACAAATGACATCCCCTCTTCCAATCTGTGCTGTTGCCTCCTCCAAATTAGAAACAAATCTGCTCCTAGGCCTGCAATTTCAGTGCTCCTGATGCTGAACTGTCAAGTTTCTGACAGCGTTTCAGCGATACACTTTGACCTGCAGCGATAGGTTGTTGCTCCTTTGCAGGGCACTCTATGGCACTGCAAGATAATATTAAAAAAATAGCATGATTAAGCTTTATAAGAATGAGTCTTTATAGTTGTAATATTATTAGCTGACAGAACTTCCACATTAAAAAGTGCTCGTACAAGGAGTCAGTCTTACATAGTCTCTTGTGTTTTATCAAACATTGATCAAACACTTAACACAGTCTGAAATGTACATATCATGAAACAGAAGAACCCTTCTTGGATCAACTCATACAAATTAAAAACAAAATTCAGAGAAAAAGAATCATCAAATAATAATAATTTAGGGGAAGGTAAAGTCTGCTCCACAAGAAGATGATGAGGCTAAATACACTGAATAAATCATTCTGAGAACATTATTCACTCATGTCTGCCATGAATTGTAAATTTTACATGCCCACATATTTGAAAAAGCAACTTGTGCTTCTTTCAGAGACTCCTGCATATGTAAAACTTGCTTGTCTGTCAAATTCTTTCTCAAAAAAATGACAGCAAAAAAGGGCTTGTCATGTACAGCAGCTGCTTTCAGATAATGCAGCTGTATCATTCCAATCATTTTCCCCAGTGATTTAAGCGAGGAAGGAATCAAGCGTGTAACCATCACTGTGCTCATGACAGTGCTTTGCTGTTTCAGGAAGTACAAAATGTCTGCAGGTATACTCTTTAATTATGAATTTACGTGCTGTAAATAAAGTCACTCCAATTGGCACTAGCTAGCATACAGAGCTGCAAATTATTCTAATACTTAGACTGGGCTATAACAGAAGGTGCTCATAAAGCAGACAAAACAGCATAAAGTCTCTTTTACTTTCATGAGCAAAGTAAATATCATTATTTTGGTAAAACCAGATAAGTAATTTTGTCTAACAAGGGAGAGTAGGCGTAGGTGGAGAACGAAAACCACCAACACATTTTCTTCTTGTATTTTAACAAAAAGCAGTATTCAGTCAAATGGAACATATTAAATTTATCTTAAAAAGCAGACAATAGCTTTCCTTAACCTAGTAGCATCATGAAAGTTATGAGAGTAATTTGTATCAACTCATTACTATGTCACCTCATTTCAGGCCCACGTTAGATAGGTAGCAATAAGCTCCGGGTTAGAGGACTCCCCATTATAAATATTAGTGTGCAGTCTAATAGCACCCAGCTGTTGCAGATGACCCTAGACATTTCCTGAGATTTAGACAGGGAGCTTTCTGCTGATTCAGGACACATTCTTTAGACTATTCTATCACTTATTCTAGAACCAAGGTATCAAGCTAATTTTATGAAGCACACTCAAGAATCACTTCCTTCCTATAGGTACCAGAATGCTCCCAGTAGAATGCTCTTCTTGCACTTTAATTCAAGATAATGATGTTATTGCATCTTCAGTTGGCACTTAAAATGCAGTTTAATGACGCATCATCAGTCAAAACTTCAGTGTGATTTCTAAAGGCTTTAAATTATCTGCAAAACTGAGCGAGAAAATGAACAATTCTGATGCAAAACTACAGAACTTTTTTTTTTTAATAACTTTTCTGGAAAATTTTAGACAATTTTTTATTTGTTTTTGTTTTTCCTCGGGATTACCGAATGAAGGCTTTCTTACTACCATTGCCAGTGAGGCAAACACTCTAATTTTCATAGGAGCTCTAAGAATGAAGCTATGTAATTGTGTTCCTCTGTAATGACTTGGAAGGAATAATTATAAAGCATGTCTTTGACATCTACTTTTCCTTTATTTAAAACTAATGACTTTTTGATAAAGTGGTGTATTTATGAGTTTATTTAAAATTTTCTACAGCAAAATATCTAATATAACAAAACTAATCTACTACACATTAAGTGAATAAATGAATTTTATTCTGTAGATCAAATCTGAAGTCCTAAATAAGCTTTTTTTTTTTTTTTTTTTTGGAAATAAATGGGGATTGGTGGTAGTGTTTTTTGGATATTCAGGGGCAGAACACCAAACTCTAATTCCCTCTCCCCTTCTTAACATATACCATGTTAAAATAAGAGCTAAAATACCTGCAGAGATTATTACATGTGTTCTGAGCTGCTTATAGGAGTTTAATAACAATTCTTTTTCTATCAAGTATTTTGCTTTTCTATTTTTTTTTCACATATATGATAGATCTTCTACCCCATCCACTCCAGAGCATGTGGAGTGATAGGGAAGCAGTATTGAGAATTTTCATTTTTTTAAAAAATGAAAACCTTAGAAAACGAAAAACTGTTCAATGTGAGAACTACCACTTGTTTTCTAGTATTTCCAAATTTCATCAACCAGGTTTACCTAATTTATTTACTAGAGTAAAACATGCTTTCTAGCTAAGAGTTGACTGTATATCTTTTTCCTACATCCTATTACACAAAGCTTTAATAGTGGATCAAATATAACTCCATGTTTTAAGCAGGTAATAAAAAGCCATTAATATACTCACGGTTTCATGACTATGTCACTAATAAAGGAACAATTTATGCCAGCATTTAAGAGTGCTTGATGCTGAACACAGATTTAATGAAGCTCCTTCCTCCTCAACAGTTCTACATCTCTAGCTCTTCTTCACATCCCTACATTCTACATCTCTAGCTCTTCTTCACCTATATTCTTGTCATATCTGTCACTAAAGGATTAGGGCTGTACCCATTGGTCCCAGTCTGCAAAGCCCAAAGAACGAGCCACACAGCAGTGCACAGCCTGTGTAGGAACAGTGGGAAACCCCATGGCCAAACCCCTTATGCGCCTTGTCTGCGTTTAGTAATTTGTACTTACTTTTTTCCCCTTTTGGAGAGAAGGTTGGAGAAATAATCAATTTGTAGTTTTCAAAGTATTTGCTCTTGCCATAGCTGAGCTTGTGGATGGAAGAGTTTGGATAGATTTTATTTAGTCATTTGCTTGTTTTTAGCTACAGAATATTTGCTCATAATGTGCTACCATGTTCATATTTGTTTTATCAGGAACACACAGTCTAGACAAATGAGTTTTCAGTTTGAAGAACGCTTGTGTGTAAAGTCAAATGAGCACAGACTGCTCTTTTGTTCATAGAGAATGTTAACAAGAATGGTTCAGATTTTCTGATAAACTCATTCAACATGCTAGGTTACAAGACAGAATTGTGTTCTTCAGAAAAGCAGCAGACGTTACACAGGAAAAGGGCATTTTTGTACTCCCCAGGAGTAGTTTGCTGTCTTAAAATCATAAAATGTTATCAAAAATGTCAAAAATAGAGTCATTTCTGAATCGTGTTACTTAACCTCAAAACTTGATAAAACAGGTGCTTTAACCACAAAATAAATAAATAAATAAATAAAGATGCAGGAGAGCAGAACCCAAGTGCAGCAGGCAGCTGTTTTTAAGTGTGCTCCAGGAACAGCATTCTAGCATATGAGGTACTGAATATAGGTTACAAAAATCACCTTGCTTTCTGCTCTATTCAGATATTTGTTCAGCCATGGTTATAGTAACAAGATTACATGATGGCCATCCATAAAATAAAGCTGACTAACTGAAGTCCTAAATGAGGAAAACATAGAATTTACCGTCATTTTACACCCTTCTTGTGGTTTCCACTTTTCATATTTTCTTTCAACAGTGATTATACTTGGAAAGTTCACAGTCAAGTGAAAATGGATTTTAACAACTCTGGCACATTCTTAACCACTTACAATCATAGAATTCATCTGAAAGGAGAAATATTTGAAGAGCGAAAGTACAGATAGCGGCTATTCAGCTTCAGTAGCTGAGAAATGAATTTGTCCCTATGAATAATTCTTTCCTCATCTATGAGACTGTGTAGCAGTTCCCTTAGCAGTTTTAATTAAAGCACAGATTTCACAATATAAAAAGATAATAAGAATTGTACCTGTGAAGAAGAGCTAAAAGATAAAAAATTAATGGCTTATTTAAATATATATATATGTATGCAAAGAGACACAACTCTAAAATAGCGAATGAAAGCTGATGAGATTACATCAGCAGTACTATCTTCCTATATAAGGCGACAAAAAGAGACCTGAGAACCATATCTTGTTTTCACAGTTGCCCCAAAACACACACTTATTATTTCAGGGGTTTCAGAATCTTCTCTTCTCTTTGCACTCCAGGCAAAGAGATAACAGTTGAGGAATAGGCAGAACCATGTTTCTCCTTTCCTCCTCCGTGCATCGATCACTAGCCACATATGCAAAGAACAAAATAAGGAAAAAGAAGAAACTCAGCACCAAGTAGAGGTGCCTTCCAACCTCAACCATCCTGTGTGTGTGCGTGAAGTACCCACCATGGCCCAAACAGGTAAACTAATGTAAACACAGAGAAGTCCAGAGATTCCTGCAAGGTCCTATTTTACATTATTCCCTCTTTGTAAAATATGTATCCTTTTATAGCCCTAAAAGAGCAAGCTTTCAATCAAATCTCATTTCAAGCTTCTGCTTCAGTAATAGGTAAGGTATAAATATGTTGATATAAATTGTTTTAAGAGAGTGCATGAAAGATGTGTGGCTGCTCTGAAGAATGTAATAGGAAAAGGAAAGTTAGGTTATGCATATAGGTTGTATCTGTTTTCCTCACTGTGCCATGGAAAGATTTAAGGTAAATATATATATATATTCATGTATTCCTCCTAAAACAGCAGATCCATGAAATGGCATGTAGGCTTTTTTGTTATAAAAAGATTGGATAAGCAGCAAGTAGCAAAAGGGAAGACATACAATACTAACAAAAGGAGATGAAAAAGCACATTCAAAATTCTCCAGCCTCTGCCAAACACAATTATTGATCACCCTGGTTAATCATTTAAATTCATCCCATAAGAAAACTTGGATAATAAAATTCACTAAAGTTTACTGAGCACTATCATTAGTTATTGTCCTGAACAGTTAAGAAACTGATGGCAATTAGCCTCATCATATGTATTTTCCTGTGTCATATTTCTGTTGAAAATAGACTTTTATTGAACATATTTTAAAATGCACAAATTAGCATGCTTGCTCATGTCTATGTAAATCATGTTTACATCTTCCTAAGTGTGACCCTTAGTAGCATAATTAAAAATATGTTTTGTAAGCAATTTATGCATCTTAAAAAATAAACACCTCAAATTTTGCCTAATCAGCAATCTCTGTGTTCATAACTGTCTTAGGCTAAGAAAGGTAAAGCAAAGGCAACCGTTGTTACACTTTTAAGAGGGCACTCAACAATGCTGCATAATTTTGATTTAGGAAGACTAGTTATATAAATAATGCATCAAAAATACTTGATATATTTTGCGCAGAAGATACTTCTGCCATTTATTAGTCTTTGAGAGGCCAGAGACCAGCTCTGCTTGCGGCCGGCAATGGAGAGACGGTTCCATCACTGTGTTTAAATAGCACAGAATAAGTCAAAGCAAAAGCTACCTACCATTCAAACACTCTGCCAAGGCACATATTCATCTTAAAAGTAAATGAACCTTGCAAAGCACATCAATTATTTATTTACAGACTCTCCAACATATGTCAATCACAGTAAAGGACAACTGAAGAATACTAACTCTGGGAGTTTTAGCAGGCAATGTCTCTCTGAGCTCCATATCCTTTTGATGTGGGAAAAAAAAAAAAAAAAAAAAAAAAACTCCTCAGTAAACTATAAAATCCAGGACCCACTTCCTTCCTATTAATATCTGCTATGAAATGTGCTATTTATCTAAGAACTGAAAGGTGACAGTTTCACCTAATGAAAGAGATGTCAATGCTTAAATTACAATTCAGGTGCTTAGTCTAAAGAAATGCATCTGAACAAGTTCTTCAACTCCTGAGAGAGTTTGGTATAATGAAGTATTAAGACACAAGTCACCACTCTTGAGAAAAAAAAAAAAAATCAGTGAAAACTGAAGTGGAGGAAGAAAAAAAAAAAATCAATCATCAATCATGTGCCAAAATTAGGTAAGAGATGGTCAATGAAATCATTTCAGATCTGTTCTCCAGTTAGCTAGTTTCCCCACTCTAAAAGTAGCCATGCTCATTTCTATCAGCAGAAAATGGCTTTTTGTTTTGTGTCTCTTCTGAAATCAAATTATAGGTAGCTGTGCTAGGATCGTGGAAAGTCAAAAGTATCAGTGACAAAAGTATTCTCAGTTCTAATTACCTATATATTCCTTTACCCCCTAATTATGTTTTGGAAGTTGGCACCCAGAGGCCTACAAGTCCAGCTTACTTCAGAACCGATAATAGTAAACTATATTTATATTCAGTAACATGATATAGGATAGTTTATATTCTTAAAGGGACTGCATACTGAGCAATAATTTGAAAAAGTTTGCGCCATTTGGTACCCTATACATTTGTTAAGTGATTTGAGATCACTTAACTTATCCCTTTGTCACTCTCTTTACAGACACTCACATTTTATTGACATTTATCATGCCCTACCTTGCACGGCTTGCTTTTTTGCCAGATGAAGAATGTTAGTCTACCTAAACTCTCCTTGAGTGAAAGCGACTGCATACTTTCATAACCCTCATCATTATTTCTGCACATTTCTAAGTTTCACTTTTTGAAATGTAAAGCCCAGAGCAAAGCCGACAAGTCAAATGTTCCTCTCTTGGGCACATCTAGTAGAATTTTGATGTTTTTCGTTTCAGTCTCTATTCCTTACCTAACAATTCCAAAAAGCTATTTGCTTCTGAACAGAGAGCTGATGCTCTCACAGAACTGTCAAACATAACGATATTTCATCTTGGCTAGGCACAGATCATTTAGAGCTCACCACTGTTTATAAACTCAGAATTACTTTTCCACATGGGTTTTACTTCGCATTTATCAATTTTGAATTTCATCTCCATTTTATTGTCCTATTTCTCAGTAATGGGACTCCTCACAATAAAACATTTTGAGTTTGGAATCTTAAATAATTAAGTTCAATTTGCAAAGCATAATCTGTTGCTTTGTTGGTAGCTCCTTTCTGTACATATGTTGTACAGCGCAGGTCTCAGATCACATCATGTGCCCACACTAGCAGCTCCCTTCCATGATGATAATTCATTATTTTCTCTTTCTCTTTTTTCCTTACTACATGCCGTTGTCTTCAGTAATACATGTAATGATCTTTATCCTTAGTTCAGGATAGTTCAGGGCTTCTCATGAAAGTTTATGTAAATATTCCTTAATATCAGTGAATTCCAATTACAAAACTTGGATAAAAAAGGAACCATTTCCCTGGAAACATTCATTTGCTGTGAAATGTTTGAAGCGCTGAAGAACAAACAATCTAGTAACTACAGGCCTTTGTAGGTATAATGGTCCTTCAGAAAGGCAATAACTTTTATTAGATATTTTATTATTATTTTATTCTTTAAAGATCGGTATAATCAAACTTTAAAGAATATGTAATCTTATCCAGCTTTGAAATGATGAAACAAACAAACAAATTAACTATTTTCAAAGCTAAAATACAAGCAGAGCTCTAAGAGTAATCAAATACATTAATTGAGATACATCTAGGAGAAATGGTAGTTAGGACTGGCGGAATAGAAAGAAACATTATCAGGAGAAAAGGTGTTAAGACGGTTATTGCCTATGGTAAAAGATGAGAGAAAGAGTCAATTTATTGCCACTAGCACATGTCAGGGAGAGAGACAGAAAATTATTACGTGTCATAAAATGGATATCTTGAGTCCATGATTTTTAGCATCCGGTACAGTTATGTTGTGAACTTTTATGTGTAAACTTGGACCTGTCTGTACATTTTGACTGATTTATTATTTTCCTCTTAAAGAATAAGAAATCAAATTTTTGTACAGGTTGGCACAGGAAAAAAAAAAAAAAAAAAGATGAAAAACAACCTTGTTCAACTAAGCATTTTATTTGAAACTGGTTGAAACATAAAGCCTTAGCAAATGCTAAGTTTTTATACACGCTGGAACTGAAAGCAAAATTGCCACTTGAAAATGCCAGCTTTCACAAGTATGTAAAGAAAAATGCCAGCACAATAAATTTTCCAGACAGTGAAAATTAAGACTAACATTTTTGAATAATCAGCAAGGGTAAGATGCACTTCAGCAAAAGTTGCTCTTTTGATCTTAAAAAAAATCTTGAGATTATTTTCAAAATAGCCCTACAATAATCAAGGTAAGGTTCTTCAAAAGAGAGAGTAGGTAGAAGAGAAGTAGGGTTAAGAGTTGAACATCTGAAGAGTTTTGACGATTTGATCAGGAGTTAGCAGTGTGCATTCATACTTTATTAGTTGTGCATTAGAAAAAGATGTTGTTTCCTTTTGCAGTAGCAAAGCAGCAACCGAATGTAGAATACCAAACCTCCACCACGTGTCCTTGTATTGAGTTACACCAATCAGTGCCAGTGTGGCTTGTGAGTGGCTTTAGGCAGCTGCATGTGGTCTCAGAATAGTCCAGAAGTCAGTACACTATTGCAGGTTCACATTATATTTGTAATTCTGAAGATTCCTCATGCCAGTTAAACACAGCATCTCACTGGTTCTGGAGCACCCTCAACCCTAATTTTTTCAGCATCTCCCTTAAGTGCACAATCTTATTCATATCAAAAGTGTTGTCTTGCAGAAATTTCTCAGAAGCTATAAGAATTTCATTTATGTAAAAAGACACAATTCTTAAGAGTAATTAGTGTATATGTATAACAAATTGGTATACCCTTGGGTGGAATAGATACCTTTTTTTTTTTTTTTCTTAATAATTCTCACCAAGGGTGTACACCAAAGTTTCCTGTGGTTCCTTCTCTTTAGCCTACAATGATGATAACGTAAAGGATTTTCTGGACCTTACCTTACTCTTTGCAAAGCCAGAAATTCCGTTCCTCACATTTCTTACAGGACGCTTACCTTACCTCACTCAAACTCACTCATTCAGGCTTTTAATAAAAAAACATGACTCCTCGCTCCTTTGGTGATTGTGTGGAAGACTACAGGAGACCCTCACTTTAACTTGCAGTTTAGAGATGTGAAAGGTCTCTTACCTTCGCAGTGGGCAAAGGACACCTGGGATTTGAGCGCGGGAAGCCTCTGGTCCTTCTCCACGACAGCAGCTCCTGGAGGGTCCAAGTCACGGCACTGGAACTGCTGCAGATGACTCTCCTGGCAGTAGGTGCGCTCTGAGCACCCTCACGCACAAACGCGCACCAGCCGCTGCTGGGGAAGCACATCAAACACACGGATCAGGCAGAGTTTTCCACAGTCGTTTCACGTTTCTTACTCTGTGTACGATAGGACAGCAACAATTTTGGTTAAGGCCTTTAAAAATAAGAACAGTATTGAGAACCAACCTGACGAATGCAACGCATATACATATGTGATACAGTTCATAGCAAACCTAACAGGTCGGCAATATCCTTCTAGTCTAAAAATCTCTTTTTTTTTTTTCCCCAGAGATTTATCATTACAAAAACTGATCAGCATATTTTAAAGAAGAATAAAAGCACCTAGGTGCAATTATGCGAATATTCTGAAAAAATATCATATCTAGCAAGACATTTAGCAATATACAATGGAGAAGTCTCATGTGTTGCTGGTAATAGGTAAGATATTTCAAATACGTTGTTTGTATTATATATAGGTTCCAATACTCTTTTACTTGCATCTTAATAAATAAACCTCTTTGATTTTAAAATTTGGGAGAAGGAGAAATTTAAATGGCTAACAGTCAGGATTTATACTCATGCCATATTAGAAAATATCAAGAAAAATAGTGTATTATGCCTTGTTATTCATTAATCTATTTCTATGTGAAAGGTATTGTAAAAGGTACATTTAAAATAGTTTTCTAGCTACAGTATTAATATTATTTGCAGTAGATCTGCCTTCCAACGTCAGCAAGTGCTCCATCATTGAAATTTTTCTGCCTGCTATCACGTTGTAAAAGAAATTGATTCACTTCTAATTGGAGAATAAAGTTGTTTGAGGTGTCTGCCTGGTGATATAGATTTAATGAATAGGCAGCCATTCTAGATAGAATAGAATCTGTGCTTCCAATATAAATTAATATGAGTTTCCAACAAACACTATAAAATAAAGCTTGATTGCTTTTTCTTCTGCATTGTGATAAATGTGCATTATAGAAAAAGAAGTGGGGAGTTAAAAAATCACTTTAAATGTAAATATAATAGATTGTGCACAGTAAGTTAAAGAGTTACCATCCTCAATGATTTACAGTTCTACAAACTTGCTCCATCAGTCTATCAAGGTTTCTGCTTGTTTTGTTTTGCTTTGCTCTGCTTTGTTTAATTCATAAAACTGGAGTGTGGAATGGAAATCCGCAATCATGTCCTAAGGCACAGTCTTCAATTCAAATAAAACTGTCAAAGAAACCACTAACAATAGTTTTCCCTATTTTCATAACAACACAGTTAAAATTTATATTATGGGAATCAACTTGTTCATTCATTTCATCAGCCAAAACACTGCATGTGTTTTAATTCGTGATAAGGACCTCCATTCTCTGTGTCTATGGGGCAGGGGCACACAGAAGAGCTACTAATAAAAATCCCTTTTTTACTCTGTATAATCATTGAAGAGAACAAGGGGCTTTTTTCTAAAGCAATTTCAAACGTTTGAAGTTAAAGTTCAAATCTTTATGCTTGTTCTATCCGTACCTCTCTCTAAATTATCAAAAATGACATTTTTAGAATATTTATAGTTTAGGCTACGGTAACTAAGGCTAGTCATTGCAGCTGCCTCAATCCCTGAGAACTACATCACCACAAGTCTTTCTTTCACATAGAACAAAGCTTTTCTACATGTCAAGTTGTGCACCACTAGTCCCATGAAAGAGCAACCTAACAGAAACCTCTTTCAGTGCAATATTGTCTGTTTTCCAGAAGTATGAACCATGGGGCTTCAACATTGGATACTTCCAATCTAAACACTGTCAAAGGCCAAGGTTGCACACTTCTGAAGGCCAAGAAAATAAGGTTTTCTAAGCTAAAGGTTGAGATATTCTTCTGGTAGAGACAATTTCTTTACCTAATCCTAAAATTATTAAACGCAAAAGATGGAAGTAAGCAAAGGAAACAAAGACTTGCATCAGTTCAACACCACTGCAGCTCTGCTTTCTTCAGCATATGCCTGACTTACAAATTACACACGGAAGTAGAATCAGTCACAGTTTCTATTATCATTTGCCAGTGTAAATAACCAGATGCCACAGACCATGAGCGAGCTAAGTTATAAATTGTTATTGTATTTTTATTGCAACACAGTAATAATCCTAATGTTAATAATGCAGTATCAGCTACCAGGCAGAAACAACAACAACCAAAGTTTCAATATTTATCCTAAAGCAACCTCTCATTTTAAACTTACCATTGTCTGTATAATACTAGCTTAGGGTAAGCACTACTTAGTGCCTTCAGATTCTTGGTAAATAATCTAGGCTACAGCATTATAAATCATTTACCGTATATAGTCTCACTTGCAGAGTCCAAAACAAAGACTCGCTGTCTGTCAGGACTGTAAATTATCATTTTAGAGGAAATGCATACGAGACAGCCGGGCCAAACCTGGCCAGCCACTTTAATTATGAATTTATTTATTTATTTAATAATTTATTAATGTGTGTTCTTGAAAAGTTAGCCAGCTCACACAGATTGTCTCCAGGGAAACACTTACACTACAAATACAGCACCAGCTTCCTGTCTTTTAGAACTACATTAAAATAAGCGGGATAAGGCCAGCATTTAGATACTATCCTAATCAGCAGCACCTGCCTAACCATAAAATAGGCCGTTTGTCTTTCCTCTTTGCCTACCTGCACCTTTCAAGAAAGTTTTTATTTTAATAGGTAGTTGCCAACAATTGCATGCAATGTCTTGTGGTCTTAGCATAACAATTTGCTGGCTATCAAAAGGACATCTTCCACACAAAAAAGAGGAAGGAGATTGAGGGCTATAAAATACTGTTGATAGGTTCAAGCACCTACCTTGTCCACACAGTGCTCACATCTCACAGTGACTCTGCTTTGTTAGCAACTTGCAGCAAAAGATGAAGTTTCCTCCGGAAATCCAGCCAACTCTAATGTGTTTCTAATGGCAACAATTAATCAACATAACTCAAAGGCATGGATCAACAAAGCAGACTGTGTATCCCTTGATTTTTCACTTCTGAATGAATACTGATATACACCAGTTATTCTGCTATTGTGTGTATATGCTGGCTATGATTTTCACCTATACTGATCTCAGACTTCCAAATGGAACACAAACAGCTTATTGTACAATGCTGCAAAAAACCTTCCCACTGAGAAGCAGCCACTTACTGCTGCGTGTTGAACTTAGGACAGAAAATTCCCAAGTGCCAGTTGGGTATAGATCAAAATTTCTATGATAACTTGTCAAATCTAGAAGCTACCAGTCTTTAAAAAACATTGCAAAGCTTTCGGCTGGAAATTGTAAATAATTTGTATTAAAAAGAGAATAATATATAACTGATTCCATCAGCACTTGAGAAACTTGTAAACATGCGCACACACAGAATTTGTCCTTTGAGGAAAAAGCCATATAATTCTGCTAAATGATTCTTACACTAAATCCACAGCTTTTGAACAAGTATCAGCACCCCCCAGAACAATGTCCAGACTTGATTTAAAGGTATCAGCCAACAAGGAACCCACCACATTCCACATAATTTGTTCCAATATATAATTCCTGACATTGTAAAACATAAATGTCAACTTTATTTATAAACTCAATTTGTCCCATTGTAGCTTCCAGCTATTAGAACTTAAACTTGTGCATCTTTCTCCAAAAGTACTGGTAAATATAAGCATCAAAACATACTGTCTGTAGGCATATTTTTTATCAGTACTGTCTGTTAGGTTTCTTTATTTACTTGATCTATTTTATTTTGTTTCTTTATTTTGGAAAGAAAAAAGCAAAACAATCTTCTTCTTCCGCATCAGTGGGGAAAATTTTGCTTTTATGTACAAAGAGCAAATCTAAACCAACATTATTGCAACCGAGGATGCTATTCCAGAATTACCAACACAGAATGTGGGCTACATCATTATGCCTGTTTGAGTTATGACTGAAAATAAAATTATCTGTTCAGTTTCTAGGCATTTCTGTGGATCTGTGAAAGAGTGTAGACTGACTGTCTGAGAGTGCTGACACTTCTGTCTCTGTTTATACATACAGGCCGTGACTACATCATCCAGTCTCATACAGCACCTTTAAACTTTCTTTTCTCCCTTCACTTGGACACTCGTGGCTGGACTCCAGCCACAAGTCAGGCCTCTAGCGAGCACAGCTGGGAGGTCCACAATCCAGTCCATGAGTGATCTGTGCAGGTTTCGAGGCGCCTCACCTCCCTCGTGCGTGTTACGTGAGACGCAGCAGTCGGCACTTGCACAGTGAGAAACACAGGCTGCCGGTGACGTTCCCAAAACGCCGCACGTTCATAATATCTTTCTTTTGTCAGTCTTTGCTTCAGAATTAATTGCTTTGACTTCACTTTATAAATCATATTAGTATTTCTAGGTGAATTTTAGGGTAAAATCTGGATCTTAGATAATAAAAACCTTAGGGATATTTATTCTGAGGGGGCATTAAGAGCCCCTTGAAAGACTCCCTTAATTTTGTATCAGTAGAGCAAACAGCATAATATGGCTGAAACTTTCACAGTTGGAAGTTTTTTTATTATTATTTTGCCCCAAAGAAATACAAATAATGATTACTTCTTCTAATGGAATTTGCTGTAGTATCTTTCTTTTTCTTATAAGTACAATTTGCTAACCTTTTTGAGGGTCACAGTAAACAAGTCTTTTTTATTTAGCAATCTGTTATACCACTTCACTCGACTCCCTGACTCCTAAATGTGAACAAATGTAATTAATAACAAGTTGCAGACTATAAGAAAGGAGGCAGAAACTACAGTCAGCATCGAAGTGGCCAGTAGAGAACAGTCTACCAAAGTCAGTGTAGTCATTTATACAACTTTTGACAATCTGTATGGTTCCCTATATGACCTTCCCATTCTTCACCTGCAGAGCTGCACCCTGAGGGGAGCAGGCGCGAGTCCAGCCTGGAGCTCAGCTCCTCCGGACAGCCATAAACATGACTGATTTCAAACCACGCTTTTATATAATCAGCATGCAGTTTATGTCCCGCTTCCTACCTTCAGCCTTGGCATTGGGCTTTGGTACGTTCACAGCATGGCTGGTTTGAAGCTGTGGTTACCTCTGTTATTTGGGCTTTATATTGTAAAATCACCAAGGAAAGTAAAGAAAGAGCCTGGTATCATACAAGCAGCAGCCTTCTACAGACCTACGCAGCTCCTAGAAAACTCCTTCTCCTGTTCCTACACGGTCTACCACATTTACCACCCAACCCTGCGGATGCTGTACGGGTCTGATGCACAGAGCCAGAGCAGTTACCTGTCATGTAACCTGGCGCACCGGCACCTCGGGCATCAGCATTCAGCTGAGCCAACCTGTGTGCATCACCGGGGCCACAACAGGCTTGTTCCTCACAGCATCCATCGTAGCTCCTTAAAAAAAGGGTGAAAACACACGTTTGCGTAACCGCACGGTCGCTGCTCGAACCAAACAGCAATTAAAAATGACTGTGCTCACCGTTCCATTAACCGCCTACAGCAGAGTAAGAGAAATTGCTCAAAACTCTATTATACCATGTCCAAATACCGATTTAACTTTGTGACCCTTGAGCTAGCTTCAGAACAGAAGAAAAGCATGTCATTAGTATAGGAAGATTCATTTATGTACCCATGAATCTCAGTCAGGCTTCTTTTCCTCACAGAGGGCCCGCACAGCTTGTAATATCGAATACTCCACAAAAGCTGTCCAGTCATAACTGCAGAAAAATGGAAGATCTGGCTTCAAATCCTCGCAGGAAAAGCCTGACTGGGAAGCAAGGGCCCCGACGCCAACTCTCCTGACCGCAGATAAGAGCAGTTGACCCCGGTTTCCTGTGAACAGGTTTGCCGGGTTGACGCGTGCCCTCCCGCGAGCGGCCCCGCACCGCGGCCCTGCTGAACACACCTTCCTTGGAATAGGCCTTCCCCCTCACCCCGCTCTAAGCTTACAAATTATTGGCGTTACAGTTCTTGAAAGCCATTCTGGGCTGTACATTTATTAAGACGCTATTAAAACGTACTGAAACACACTAACACAGCATGAAGAAATTTTGAGAGCTCTGTCTGAACGTAGATAAGGCTGTACGGAAATAAAATTATACCATGTTCTACTTTAGGAAGATAAAAAGAGGAATCTTTTTTGAGACATGTTATCTCTGGAGAGGAAATAACTGTTGACCAGCTAAAACGTGGTGGTGTCAAACGCTAGAAACCCACATTAGTTTAGACCATTTAACTCGCAGTTTGCTGCATTCATTATAAGTTAGGATCCCTGTAGATCTCCAGACATTTTTTTCCAGATGTTCATGTATTAATATGCTTACAACAGATTCACCCTTTTCCCTTTTTGGCTGCGGATTGCAGGATGACAGTACTAACACTAAGTGCAAATTCAGATTGCACTTCTCTGCCTTCTGGAAACAATTACTGGAGGGAGTAGAAAGGAAACAGCTTTCTTCAAAGGGAGCATCAGCATCAAAACAAAAGCAATTTAAAATAATAAAAGCAATATGCTAATTTATATATGCACTTGCTTCTAGATTTGAGAAGCCCAAAATCCTAACAGACTGCCAACGCTCCTCTCCTTTAGGGTCCTCTGAAAACTGACTTTTCTTCTTCTGAGAACGTATATAGAATACCTATATGTATATTATTTATCTATTGATTAACCTTTTTAATACTGTATCCTCAATACAAATTATGACCAATATGTTCCTGTACACTGTTGTTACCCTCCGAGTAAGTAGTTCCTCTGCATCCTCCATATGTGATGAAGTGTCATACACTAAATGGGATGCAATGAGCACGGAGCTGGCTCTAAGACACTGAGCACTCTCTGCAAGCGGCCACCTCATTTCTTAGCACAGGAAATAAGATCTGATGTCGACAAGTATTTCATGAAGGAGGGTCAGCATTTAGAAAATATAAAGGTGTTCTTTGCCCTGCGTGTGATACCATGGGATTCCCATAAAAACACAGGGGTGGAGAGGACTGTATCATATAAAAAAATGCAATTTGAGTGACTTTTTCAAATAACTGCTTTTTGCTGTCTTGCTAATGCAGAAGAAAAGCAGACTTCTTCTAATACACATACACATCTCACATGAGCACAGAGCAAAAATAATAATTTAAGAGTATTACAACAGTAGAAAACTGAAGAATTGGAAGCATTACTTCTCTCCAAAGTATACAAACTTTGCTTAAATGTTTTCCTGCTCAGGTTACTAAGCAGCATCAAATTCTGCCAGGTCCCTTCTTGCCCCCAAACTGATCTCATTAAAGCACTTCAGAGCCTGATCTGTTTCTGAAATAGTCTTTTTTTTTTTTTTTTTCCTCCCACTGATTCTATTTGCAAACCAGAAAAGCGTGGCAAAACAAAGACACAAGTTAAAAGCCCTCAAATCTCACCATCTCTGAAAAAGAAGAGATCGTTGAAACGCCTTCCGCAAAAGTATACGAACTTCATCCTGTAGGTCTATTCCTTTTCTAGACAACTTGAGGAACAACAAGTTCCAATTACCTTTGGATGTAACCCAGCTCCTCTTGCTCCCACCCAAGAGCAACGTAACAAAATCTACCTTCTTCCAGACAACCGTCAAAGTGTCACCTGCGTAAATCATCGGTTATGTCTAAGACAACTAAAACATCGGAGTGCCTGACAAGCTAAAACAATAATGTAAGTGTAACTTGTAATATTGTGATGGCGACAAAAGCCCCAGCTTCTGTCACGGTTTGGCATTTCAAATACACCTATTATGCAATGTATGTGGGTTTGATATGGAGATAGATACTGCTTGTACTGTGCAAGTTCAGGGCAACAGCCCACAGTTCAGTAGTTAAGGATTTCTTTTGCTAAAAGTTACAGTTAGTGTTATATCTCATTAAGTACTTTTTTTTTTTTTTTTTTCTCCACTTTTCAAAACACTGAACCTAAAAACAGGGCCCTTTGCTAGAGATAAATGAAGCTGGGGGTGGGAAAAGAAGACAGTAGCTTCCAGAAGAAGACATCGAATTGCGATGGCAGCTAGCTATGGCACTTGCTGCTTATGAAGTACAACTCTGCAAAATAGTATTTCAGGTAAGTTTAAGTGATTCAAAACAAGCACTCAGGATTAAAGAAAAAAAAAAAAAAGGAAAAGCTAGAGACTGACTTGTGTTTTTGGCACCTGTTTTCTTCCTGTGGTCTCCAAATGGAGCCCCTTAGTGTTTTTGCTAATCCATCTCTGAGCTGACAGAGGTGCAAGATGTGAGCCACAGCTTGCATGCTGTGCTAGAGAATGGCAGAGCTCAATAAAAACAATTATTTCAAAGCCTATGTCTCATCTATTATTAAACCTGTGAAAAGAGTTTTAATTTCCTGTGCAATTATATGGTGCAATGTCATATCTGGAGGGGGGAGGGGGAAAGAGCTTTGCTTTTGATCAAAAACCTGGCTTTTATATTTTATGGTTTGGATAGCTCTCTGTATCTCGGAACCTAATTTGAAGCTGATATACTTCTCTTCAGTCAGAATTTGAGTAAGTCCACTTAGCTATTCAATTATTCCATTTTTTTCCTCATAAGAAAGATAAATTATTAACATTTTACAGTTTGAAACACCACAAGCAAATGTTGCCTTTCTATCCACGTGTAGACATCTTGCTAATGTGTAGCAGCAAAGGATGATTAATGCATTTTGCAATGGATTCTCACAATTACTTTGACTAATGTTTCCGTGTCGTGTGCAGCACAAATGAGACTCTTACTTTTATTTGTTTTCTACTTAGTAGTCATTATTATATAAATATATAAAAAACAACAACTCACAGCACCTGAATTTTTGGAAAAGACAAAACAAAAGGACTCTCTGTTGCAGCTTCTCTACGTAGCGACAGCACCAGGAGGCCCCAGTGGCGCCAGAGTCTCATCTGCGCCACTGCCAAGAAGGTGCTGACACTTCGACCTCTTGTCAGCAGCCTCAGCTCTGGGTTGCATCATTATGGAATTTAATTCTTTTATTCTGCTCTTCTCTTACAGAAAACATTTAGAATAATCATTTCAGAGAAAATGAGAATTTGCAACACTGTACAGGGGACCTGTATCTTTACCTGTCTCAGCATTCAGTACTCCAATATACTGTCACTTTGATTACATACAAGATAATGAAATATTGAATAAATATTTATAGGAATTCAGGAAGGGACTATGAGACAAGAAAATGAAACCTCTGTGTAAAAGGCAAAGTTATAAATGATTAGCTATCTTGGATCAGGGAAGCTATAGTTGCAGGTCAAGTCAAGTAAGGGCAAGCTTGCCTCGTGTCCGGATCAGGTAGAGGGCAACCCAGCACAGATCATTTATGAGGACACGTAAGGAAATCAAACGTACCTAGTTCAGAAAGGGCTTACTGGAAACCACAAAAGCAACAGCAGTTGTTGCATTTATAGACACTGACACACATAAACATGCATGAATCTATACCTACCTGTTTCTGTGCAAAAGACAGAAATAGGCAGAGAGAATGTATCTGAAAATCAATCTTGAACTCACGGAGACAGAGAAAGAGAGGGATTGATTTCCAAATGCATTCTGCAAAGTAATACTCAGGCTGGAGAAAATCAGAGGTTCTGTGTGGTGAAACTGAAGACACCAACTCACAAACTGGTCCAGGAGAAACAAAATACACAGACATGCAAAACCCCACTGCCTTTTGCTCAATGGTAGCAGTGAAAGCATTTCCGTGGGTAACACCAAGACCTCTACTCTTCTAAAAAGAACAAAGAGTGACAGTTTGTGATAAACAATTAGTCAAATACTTTGAAAGACTCAGAACCATTCCGATTTACCGCACGCAGGAGTAATTTACTGTATTATTCACCTATTCCTCCTAGAAAAAAAGCACCCAACAGAATACATGATGAAGCTGCCCTCTCAGAAACACCTGTGCTGTCTTAAATCCACCTACCATTACACATGATCACCTCCAATCTTTAGAAGTCTCTAATTGGTGTCAGTTTCCCCATGAAGGTGGGATTTATTCAAATATTCTGGCTCAAATGTGCTGGTAGAGCTATGCTCTTTTCCTGCTCCAGGCAGTTAACCACTGTGGGCTTTGTGTAACGGCAGTTTATCCTGAAAGGTGCTTGAAACAGTCCTCCCACCCCCTGGTTCAAATACATGGGAAGGAATAGGACCCAGTCCACTCTTTCTAGGTTCCCTGGGCCTTAAAAAATAAATAAATAAATAAATAAATAAATAATAAATAAGGTAGCCAAGCTGATTTCTTCCAGTAAGCCAACATGACTCTTATTTACACACAGATTCTTATCAGGCGAGACACTGGCAAATAACAAGGGCTTGCGAGGAAGCTGATGGCTACGTATGAGTGCTGGCAGTAAACAGCAAAATTCCATTCCAGACCTAGGGACAATTTCTACATTTCCCCTAATAATCGGACTGCTGCACCAAACAGGTTATCCAGAGAGGCTGTGAAGTCTCCAGGCTCACAGATATTCAGACGTGACTGCACATGGCCCTGAGCCACCTGCCTCATCTGACCCTGCTCTGGAGGTCCCCTCCAACCAACAGCATTCTCTGATTGCCTTAATCTTACTTTTTTAATAAAAATGCAGAATTATAAGCAATGGGCAAGATAGGACAATGTAACAAAATTGTATTCATAAAAGTATTGCTCACATCTATTAGATTAAATTGAACCCTCTCACCCTTTGTTATTGGTAAAAGTAACTTGGGAAAAAAAATGAAATTATTTTAATTACAAAATTCCACTCTGATGCATAGCTTGTAACAAGTGACATTATTTACAAAGGTGGAGGAGAAACTGTGACATTATTTTCTGCATGTTCCACCTTCTAACCTAAACCTTAGCCCTTCTGATAGCTCTCAGGATTTATAGATGCAAAGTATTAAAATTGAATCATTCAAATAAATATGTATACATATATACACTAAAATACAAAGTTTCAGCTTGTTCTCAGATTATGGGAATTAGATTTGATTAACAAATCCTCAGTGTAGGAATACCCTAGGACAATGCAGGATAATATTTGTGCTATTGATACAAATACCAGATCCAGAGGAATGGAAATGATTCTACTTACTTTGAAACAAGCATGCACAAACACACAAATACATAGGGAATCCTGTGCAGAAGCAAAAATAAATGAAGAATAGGAAGACAAGAAAAGGAACTGGATTAAAACTTTGCCTTGATATAACAACATTATAAAATCCTACTAATTTTTAGCACAATTCAGGGATTCACATCTCTATACCTTACTTCCAAAAACCTGTTCAACGTTTTTCTTCCCTATATTGGAGAGGGTAGTAAGCTTTTGCTGTTTGGCACTTGGACCACAGGCTTTTCTGTGGTGCTCACGACAAACAGGATGTTACTCGGTTACTTCATTGATTATATTCAATTGCACATGAGTTTCATGTACAATACACATTGCTTATTCCCACTGTCATGAATTATCCCTTGTTCCACTGAAAGTTGCTATTTGAAATTACTAGGAATTGTACTTAAACATAGGACATTTTCTGTACAATCGTTTTTACAGAGTGGTTACTAGTAAAAGTTGCTCTCTAAAACAAGTGCTTAATGAATTATTATGATGTAGGTCTCTATTCATTAGGAACAAATATATGTGTTTTATAGCATTTCCTGTAAAAAGCACTACCATGTCGTAATGTTAATGGTGCAATGAGTCATTGTTTGTTATTTAACTAACTGACAAATTGCTATTGCATTAATTTAGCAGTGTCATTTGCAAACTAGTAGGTCTCCTGATTATGCAGTGCCTATGCAGTATTAACTGGGCACTTAGTTGTCAGTAAAAATTAAATGATAGTGAGATACGAATGTATTCTTGCTTTTGTCACCAGAAAGCTGGTTACAAGGCTAAAACACCGAATTGCTAATGATCCCATTACTACACCCAAATACTACCTTATTTGCTCGCTAAGTCTTTCATTCTGTTTTGCCATCCAAGACTCTTCTTTCTTTGGCTACATGAGGAAGGCTACGTGATGTTTCCACAGGGCATGCATTGCTTCAGGAAGTGGCAGAAGAACCTTTAGGTTTATGTCTTTAGGTTGTTGGAGCCGTCTGTACTACACGTCTTTAAGATCTCACTGAGATTAGCTAGCAGGCAGTTACGGGTAAACAGTAACATTTTTAAAAGCATTAAAGCCATTTAAAATGAAAGTATTATTTCCTGAAATGACTTAAGCTTTTAGACCAACGTTGTAAAGGTATCTGAAGAGCCTAAAGGTAGAAATGACATTAAGCATTTTTAGATGTTTAAATAAATTTAAAAATCTGGCCTGGGGGAGTTCAAATTTCATTTAAATTAAATTAAGCCAATCATTTCAGTCCATTGCTTGAAGACAGATATATAAATCATAAAAAATCCTACTAACTTCTTATTGGAAATGAGCTTCTTGATTGTCTACAAACAAAAAACAGCTCTCCAAACCTGCTTTAAACTTTAAACCTAACAAAAGCAATATCTGATATCAAAGTTAATCAGAGTAATTTTAGAGACGTTTCCATTACACTGCTCACATCTGTTAAGACTCAAGACTATTTTTAATAAATGCAACAATCTCTTTTCATATGAACACAGACACACACACACATACACACATAAATTCTCTTATCAAGACGGGAAGTGAATTCTGCTCATCCTGCAATCTCTGTGCGTCCTAAACAATGATGCATTTAACCCTCTAGAAGGTAACAAATCACAAAGCTTCCTCAGACTTCACAACATTCAGGAATTTGATCCTTTTGTATTAATTATATATTAGTAAATTTATTCAAATGTTACATACAGTTCCTGGTGATTGATGCTTCCTTGTCACTGTGTCAAGTCAGGTCTCCATATATCAATTCCACGTAAGATGCCTGACACCAGCACTAGACCGTATTGTAACTAATAGGGAAGAATTTTATACGTTTTTTTTTTTTCTCTCTTTTTTTTAAACAACTAATCGTAAACACCATGGCTGACAGTTTGAAAGACCTGACCAAAAATGCCACGAGAAAAAGCACTCAGTAACTACGCCAGGATGGCTTAGGGTCGGTACATGATGGTGCTCTTGGCAGAATGTTTTGTTTCAAATTTGCTAGGCAGAACAAGAGGTAGCCACCTCTACTACGAAAACACAAGCTGAAATAAAAAAAAAAGACCCATCATTCCTGAGATTTCAAGTCTCAGTAGTTAACTAGTCCTTTTTAGCAAGCATGACTTGCAACGCAAATTAGCAGCCAGATGCTGTCACAGAACGAGTGGTGGTGCGGGGTGAGTGACACAATGCACTTCACTCAAGGGAAAGAAATAGTAATAGGTTTTACTGATAATGACAATGGTTTCATGAGATTCTATGGCAAGGTCACTTACTATTTACTGCATGGAGGTTCAAGATACACACAGAATTACCAAGGACACCCTCCCGTTGGGTCACGAGGTTCAGACTGGACCTCCTTGCTTTCCAAACTCTTCCTGAGAGGAGTCTACGTGCAGCTGGATCCAGTCCTAGCCCCAGACCTGGTCAATGGTTGATGTCTAAGGGATCTGTGCACAGTTACAAAGTAAAGTTCACAAGTTCAGACAGAGAAAGGCGCACTGTAGTCACTGACCACGAATCTCTAAACCCCAGGAGCATCCTTGAGAGGAAACCCTGCTCAAGGGGAGATCCCAGCATGCAGCCCCCTGCCATGCAAGGAGAGCTCAATGGGCTCTCAGGCTGTTCCCATGTTTATGGGATAAGATGACTGACATATAGTCATTCTTTCAGTTCAGAAATAACTGTTGGCTGGTTGGGGTACACACAGTTAGCCTTATCTCCCCATCAGGACTGTTATTGATGTTTCATGTCCAAGTCGGGGAAGAAATCAGGGAGACAACTCCCAAGGAGCAGAAAACTTGGCACTTTTAAAAAAAAAAAAAAAAAAAAAAAAAAAAAAAAAAAAGCAGCTAATGCACTGGTCACTGATGGAACAGTCCAAACAGCAGATAGCCAGTGTCTTCCTGTCTATTTAAGCTAAAATGCTTTTTTTTTTTCTTTTTATTTGAGCTGAAAATGATGATTTTGATGACCTTAGTATTTGAGAACTGATGAGACTCTCCCCACTAGATATACCTCAGACTTTTTAATATTAAGAGACCTTTTTTAAAGTGCTGCTAAGCATTCATGCTGCTAAAATAAATACATTTGGGTAATATCCTAACATAAGACCGCATGACACTAATGGAATAAGTATATGCGGTAGGTGTGTAACATTCAAGAATTACACCATATTACAATATATCCACCTATTTTATTATCTTCCAGGTTAGCAATTTCCAGGAAAAAAAAAGGAAATAAACTGAGTAATAAGAACATATAATAGGCACATTTCCATTTAAAAATCAGTTTGAAAAACATGGCACTAACACAATCTGTATGGTTACATTTTATTTTTGAGGAAGCACAGACAGAAATTAAGGTTAAAGGCCTATATTTTCAATGTAAACAAAAATGAGTACCCAAAACTCTACCAAAGCATCTAAATAACTGGTTTTAGAGATATCTGATACACACAGTTTCAATGAAAAATGATCCAGAAATATAATTTTACAAGATAAAAAAGAGGGACTTAGACACTCTGCTTTTTACAAAAATGTAAGATTTTTTACAAATTTACCTGTATTTACTGTTTTTGATCACACACGTAGTTCCTCAAACCCACAGATGAAATAACTGAGATAATACTGTTTTAATACAACAGTTCCTGCCTACAATCACATGACTTTCTGTTGCCTGTAAAACTATGCATACTTATTAAGGTTAGATTTTGTGATACTGGCATTTAAAAAAAAAATACTCTACATTTTTTTCTGAGCAGAAAAATCTGGAAATGCAAATAAGCAGCAAGGAACTGATTGACAGGATAATATATTTTAAATAAATGTTCCTTTTGGCTTTCTGAATATACCATTTACACTACTTGCTATTCTAATTTACTACAACTTTTCTTAGCTTGAATTTCAGTAGTTCTTCTCCTGAAAACTCTGTTGTCTTGTACTAGGAAAACCAGTAGTAGCAGCAATAGGGTCAGTAATATCAATTTTAATTAAATTCTTCATTTTCTAATACAGTACAAAGTTGGTCCACAGGAAGCAGCATAAATAGTCATAAAAAAAATTCAGAGTTTTTACTTTGCACTGGATAAATATATGTACTATTGGCTTTTATACTACATAGATGTCATCCTTCTCTGATTTTGGCTGACAGACTACAGATGATTTCATTTCATTTCAGTTTTTACAGTTCATTGTATCTGGCTGCCACAACACGTAGCAAATTGAATGATAAAAAATTAAAGGTGGAATTTAAAACTGAAAACTTGATTTTCTTAGTGTTATGAATAGTTCACTCCTCTCACCTCTGGTACGCGTATGAAGGTTTTGTACAGATCAGCGACGTGGGACACAAGGATTTTGTGCCGTACAGCAGGCACCACACCGAAGACAGCTCTGCACATCGCGATGCCCCTTCAGCGTGTTTCTTCAGAGCTGGGTTCATGTCTGAACACCAGCCTGAGGGCCGACCAAGTAACTATTTTAACCAGTAGGTCTTGGATAGCTAAACACAAACATACACAGTTCAGTATTACCTGCTTGCTGTAACTGGTCTCCCAGGGTGTCCCCTGATCCTCTGACAACGGGCAGAAACTTTGGCTATATCCATACTGGTGGGTTATACACTGCCCGGGACCATCGTCAGGGAGCACTCGGCATCCCGGACATTTAGCAGTCCTGTTCTATAAGGATCCTGCAGGATCTTTTAGAGCAGCCACATGGCACAACTGAAAGAGGGGACACAGCTTTTATGGCTAAGGACATAGCTCTTAATGGAATACACAGACCTGGGAGAGGAGGTAGCATAGGGCCACTGAACCATCTTAGTTCCTGGGGAATGTGCTGAAAACTTGTGGGGTTTACCGGTGTCAAGGCAAGGATCGGGTTACAAGGCTTAGAAGCAACAAGAACTCATAGCCTTCTTCTTTCCTTTTCTCTTTCTTTTCTCTTCTTCCTTTTCCTTTTCTTTTCCCTCACAAACACCCTTGAGGGAGCCAGATCTGAAGCGAATGGCACTGACAGCAAGGTAAAGGCAAAAAATAATGTGCTTATTTCTTTACAAAAGAGTTGTAAAGGTTGTAGAAGAACGTATGAGGTGAACTAAGGGAGAAAAAAAAAATCTTTCTGCACTTTCTTGGCAATGGTAGATGGGAGAACTATCTTGCTGAAATCCTTGCATCATGCCATCAGGATATGGAGTATCCTTAGGGATAGTACTGAGGGGCTTTAATTTGACCTGACCATCCTCCACCCATTGGCCCAGGAAGCGTAGTTAAGCTCAGGCCTTTAGCGCAGTGGCTCCCTTGGTGCAGCCCAAGCTGTGCTGGGGTCTGGCCTCCCTCCTGGCTGCACCTCTTCTGCTGACTTGATGCATCTCCAGCTTGATGGTGGACCTGCCTGTTGCCCTTGGGGCACAGGGCTTGTCCTGTGTTCACGGGACTGTCACCTGAGCCTGCCTGGCTGCTGTGGGACTGTGTGCTTGTGGGTGATGGTGCTGGCCTGGCTCTCACCCTGCCTCATGGAGCAGCTGCTCTTGCTGCTTCCTGACAGGCATTTCTCATTTTTTGTTTTTTTCAGTAGAGGTATATGTACCTTCCTACTTTTATTATTTTTGTATATTTTTAGGCAAACCAAAAGTGCCCCCTTGCTCTTGTCTGTGCACTTTTTTAATGGCACGGCCATCTCTACTTGTGGGTCTTTTTCTTAGTCCTGCCTCCAGCTGCCAGACCAAACAAGTTTTCATCATTTACATGTCCATTTCAGACAGAGTTTGTTTATTCCCTCTAAAAATTACATGCCTCTCCATGCAGGCTGTCGTTCCTGTCTGTTCTCTCTCTCATGTCCTTCTCACACTGAAACTGCTTTTCTATCCCTATCAGTATGTCTGACTTTCCCATTGCATTTGGCTGCTAGGGTTTGAGTAGAAAAAAAGGGCCCTCAAAAATGCTGTCAGATGCTTGGCCCCTGAGGGCATGTTTTGCTGTTAGCTGCTTGGGGTTGAGGTGAATCACTTCAACACAGGATACCACTAGTCTGTTGTAACTTATTAATCTCCTCATCTCCATAGCCAGACCCCTGGCGACTGCCATATATCGATGCCTGTAATCAGTGCAGCCGGCCCTAGCCAGGCCAGGGAGGACAAGAAACTCCCTCCGCTGTGGTGGCAAGGGCCTGTTTTCAGTCCCTGGCACAGCTGTGGGCCTGAACTGCTTGTGCTCAGGAAGCTCCCATGGAGAAAGCGGAGAACAAAACACAAGTTAGGGCAAAGTCACAACTAAAGGCAGGTACCCACTCCAGCACTGCATAGTCTAAAGCTAACCATCCACTTTTAGTCAGGGGAAACTTGGGCCTACTGACTGTAAAAGGGGCTTCGGCTATGAAATTAACTTTGCAAAAGTCTTTTAATGGCTGCCTTATGTTACCTCAATTTTTCAATCACTTATTACAACTTAGAGCTTTTAGAAAGCATTACATTTTTGATTAATTTATTTGTGCAGACTGACAGGAAACATTATTATTATTTATTTTTCATTATTATTTTCATCATTATTTTTCATGCTTATATTTTAACCACTGTTATTGGTGCCAAGGTGCAACACTTTACATTTCATACTTAACTATGTACTACACAATTCACTCCTTAATGTCTTCTTAGAAGACTGTTTAAAATCAATCTCTGCATACATAATATATATTTGAAAGGACTCTATAAAATTGCCCAGACAACTAAAGAAGCAGGTATATTTTAATCTATGTAAAACAATGACCATAATACATACACAGCTTTCAGTCTATCTGAGTTTGCTCTCCTCAGCACTTCAATTTAGGTAGCACTTTATCTGTGTGCAAGCAAAAGGTAAATCCGCTTTGGAAACAAAGATGATGTCCAAAATATGCAATCTGAGTTGTCTGACCCATGTACAAAATAAAAGATTCTTATTAAATATGCAGCCAGTAGCCCCTCTCCTCCCTCCCCGCTATTCTCTGAAGCTAAATTGTAATTTCAAAAATAATTCAGAAACACTTTTAAGATTAAAAACTGGCCAAGTTTGAAGGTTCTGTTTAGGTAGCTGTCTCTTAGGAAGGAAAAAAAGTTATAGCAGTAAAACTGTCAAATAGGTGAAGTGTAAAAGAGCAAATCAGCAAAACAAGAACAATCAGGCAGCAAAATGAAGGTTCATTTAAGAAAACAAAGTTGGTAAGACAGAAAAATCCTGGCCCAAATACAACAATATATCAGAAAGTTAGATTTGTTACCTTGAATCTCCCAGGTTTCTGAGGATGAATGAGTGCGATGAACAAAACTCTGAAAGCAATTGGGAGTTATGAAATCTTGTTCTGCACAGCTGCATCTAGCTAGCTAACTTCTAAGGCCTCAGCTGAGCACAGGGTAGCTGGGAGGAGATCCATCTTCCTACTCACGATTTAACGCTCTTCATCTGGAGCAATGCAGGGGCACCTGCATCAAGTTGCAGATTCCATTTAACTATGTATGACTTATCTAAATAATTCTCACTTCTGTTAAAGGAGAAAAATGTGGAATCAATGAAACTTTAATTCTTATGTATATTAACTTGAGGATATTTAACCAAGAGTGGAATTCATGTTGCCTTGCTGGGGTTATAACAGCAACAGTTCAGTCTCCTATGTGGCTGGTCATTTTCACATGAATTGGGAGTGCTAGTATATCAGAAACACATATAGCTAAGATTAACCTGAATGAAATTGGGAAATGGATTAAACATGTCACTTTGGAACCAAAAACTGGCATTGAGGCTGCATGTGCTCATACACCACCCTTTCTTTTTCTCCCCAAGAAAACTGATACCATCTTACTGAACTGACTCGACGCTGATGGAGAATCAGCAAACAGGAGCACTGTGTCCTGGGGAGAAGAGTTGAGGCTGTGAAGGAAACAAGAACTAGAAAAGGAGGTCAGGGTTAGAAGCAGGAAAAGGAGAAAGACGAGATAACAGGGGGAGCTGAAAGAGAAATTTGAGCAGCAAGGGTTTCTCAAGAAAAAAGAAAAAAAAAAGAGTATTTGAGTATTTATTTAAATAAGAAAAAATAAGCAAAAACAAAAACAGAGTAACAGTAGAAGACACAGACAGCTATTGTTTTTAAAGCCAAGCCAGTCACAGAAGACTACATACCTACATTTGTATGCAGGATGGATGAAGAAAAACCTGTCAGACAATTTTTAAGAGAACTTTGGTTTTAAAAGTCAACTCTTCATCTTATTACAGACTTTATATATTATGTAAAGTCTTTAAGGGCTGTTTCTCTAGAGAATGCTACCTCACCATAAGATACAGTGGACATGATTGCTATTGCTTAGTTTCTGCCTGAGTCTCAGAAAAATTGGAAAGTTAATTTATTGTTCAGCTGAGCCAAGTGTTTTCTTTATAAAATATTAGTAAGTGAAGGGAATTCCATCTGGTTAAATATTAAAAACACCTTAAAAGATGTTCTTTACAGGGATTTCCTCTTTCCTGTTTTATTCACTGGTCTTGGTTATCTGGCTACTAGCTATGAAATACAGGAAGAAAAGACTTTTAAAAATAAATGTGTAATAGCTTTATGGGTCGGGGGTAGAGCATACTACTATCAAATCAGAGAATGGTTTCTACCTGAAGTGGATCTGCAAAGTCAAAGTTATTTTGCATTTTTTTTGGATACTGTTTTCAATGTATTTCTTTTTTGGTACCTTCTCATCTACAATAATGTCTTTCTAGGTGAATAGGCTTTTCCTTCCAGATCATTTTATTTATTTTATCTTTTATTTTATCCATTTCTATGTTCCTCCTCAAGCTTTTCTGAAATCTTTTTGTTGATTTCATGTGTATCCTCTTGACAGAGCATTTTTCCTATGGGAACCATACTATGAATATTTGTCTTGCATACAGAAGACATGTTTCTTCAGAAACATGTCATCTTGCAATGCTGCAGCAAAACCTCATATTCATAACTCTACATTTTTAATCAAGACAGATAGGCAGCCACAAATTTCAACATGTAGAAAAGGACGTGCCTCTCAACCAACAGCTTGTCCACATACCAATACTCACCTTCTCTGAGCAATCATCTGTAAGAAATATGTGTTGCTTTACATAAGATATTCAATTAAAATATATCTATTTGACCTATTTAAAAAAGAGAGCAGAAATCTTCATTAACAATAAGCTTTGCTTTTTTTTCTCTGTCTTTGAGTAAGCAATGAATTACTTCCATTTTGTAAATGACATTGAAATTGGAAGCTTGTCATTTTGCCACTAGATTTTTTTTTCTCTCAATTAGAGCACAGCAGCTCATTAGCTCCTCTTCCTGTATATGTCCCCATCACCACTCTGAAGAATGCCAGCACTTGAAATAGGACATTTTTTCTAACTCAAGTGCATTTTGCCTTTGGTCTTTACACAAAATTAATTATAATTTTCCCTTCTAATCTCTAGTACATCATTAGGTCTTTGAGATTGGAAATCTGTTTTTGCTAACAAATGGCTAAATGCCAAACACTGGTGGCATTTTAAAATGAAAATGGCTAAATTCAACAAATTGTATTCTCCTTCCTTGGCATTTCCCTTTTGTGTTTTCTTTTGTTTCTTTCTGAGAAGGTTTTTTGGAACTTTTTAAACTTCTTTTCTGACTTAAAGAAACCAAACTTTTTTTTTTTTTTTTTTTTTTTTTTTAATAAAAGCAGATATTGCAGTAGTCTTCATGAGTGTGGGTATGTGAAAAAACAATCCAAGTATACCTGGACACAGGTTTAGTCACTCCAAGTGCTCTGTGCAGCCTGATGTTGCTCTGAATCTCACACGAGGCAGCACAGTGTAATGGGGTTCCCTGGAGGTCCGACCCCTGTGGGGCTGACGAGAGCTGTGCAAGAGCTAGGCCCTGCTATCCTTGAACTGCCACATCTCCTCTTCCACCCTGTAGAAACCATCTGACAGAAATGGGCTCTAGAAAACAATCTCACAGTAGCTAGAGAATATGGATTTAAGGCTGAAAGAATGACAGAGTTGAACACTGTTTTCAGGGATCTGCCCATATATAATTCTCCTTTATGAACTGGGTTTAGAAGAGCCAAGGATTCTTTAAGACAATAATGATTTATGAACAAAATTAGCTTTGCTCTTTTATTCCATAGCAAGAATACTAAAATTTTGACCTGTTACTGACCTGTTGTAAGTGCCAAGCGATGATATCCTAAACACTTCTAAGCAATTTCTGAGCAGCATCTGTTGGCCCCTCCATCCATGTGTTCTTCAGTTAATAAAATTAAACAAGAGTTGATTCAAAAAATTCTAACACTTGTATTATTAAGTGCATACTTTTACTTCCTACTTATGTTATACCTTAAATAGATCAGCATTAGGTCAATTACATGTCCTTAAATTGACATGCAGTGTTGAGGTATAATTCTTACTTTTAAAATTTCTTTATGTTTCTTTGTGTAATACAAGAATATTTGACCTAAGATGCCCCTGAACAAACAGCACAGATTCAAAATCAGAGCAAACAACTGCTTAGGTGGGAATGCTTACATTTTTTGTTTCTCCTAAAGAGCGAAAAAGTAATGAAGCAACAAAATGAATTGCTTAGAAGTAACAAGTGCTGGAGGTATAACTGATATAATACCTAATGTTAGAATTTTCATTAAAAGATCACAGTGAAAAAGAATATTAGAAGTGAACATAAATAATCAGTACATGCTGCATACACTTTTCCTTCTAGAAATTTCCATTTGGGATGTTATTTTGTAACAAAGGCTATTGTGGCATACTAGAAGCCTGTTTTGAACAAAAACTCCTCCTAGATCACATGGATACACACCCTCACTGACCTTAGTCTTAATTTAAGAGACATGCAGCAACACTAAGACCTGTCTTATTAAAGGTAGATGGATTAATTGGAATACTACTTTATTCCTTAAAAGAGCAAACATCATTGTTTTAACTAGCAAAAATGGGCTTGTTAATACTCCCTCCCCAGATAACTGGATAGAACAGCTAGGCACTACTTGCCCTTAATTGTCATCTTTGGTTTTTCCTTGCTGAACAAACTAGAACGCCTGGTTGCTCAGTTGCTTCTAACCTTTTTCAGGTCACTAATACATGACTAAATTAATATTTTTAAATAGTATCATGGAAACAGAATATCCAAAAGATATTCTAGCTATTTTACACTGACAATTCCTACTCAGGTTATAGGGCTAAATTCAATGATAAATAAAATATTCAGCAATGTTTCTAATGTCTTTCCTTTAACAGGATCAGGTCCTTGATGACTAACTTAATGTAGTCACCTGATGAATTCAATCAGCATCACTTCTTCATATTGTGTTGTTTGCTTGCTTTTATGAGGAAAAAACACCCTTCAGCTGCCATAAAGTATATGACTAGATATTTTAAGTAGTATATATTTTGTAATTCTATGTGGATTTATTTATTTACATATAAAATGCTCCTAAGTATATTCCTGAATCTAAAGGAGCAGTGGGTTTAGCTTTCTATGACCTTTGGCTTGAATGATAATGATTATTCCTTTCCAAGCTATGAATTATGCCATCCTTCATTTCTGTAGGTTTTGGCAAGGAACAAGTTAGACATTTGCAAAGAAAATCCAAATATTGAAATGTGTACGTGACACATTACTCCTTGCATATCACCCACTATGACACTGTTACTCTAAGTACCAATAATTCTGTACACGACACTTAAATACAGCCATCTTCAAGATATTGTACACAGAAAAATGTAGAAATCATTCAGATGGCTAATATACAGCATGGGCTTTCTATGTGAAGTGTATGCATGGAAACTACCAGGAATGTAAACCATATTTGGATTGCTGCTATGGGGAAGATTGTGTCACATTCTAACAAGAACTAGGAGACAGATCCACAGAAGCATGTGATGTATTTTAGAACCCAAATTAAGCTCTTCAATTTTTGGATCAATAAGAGCTTTAGATGAGCTAGATCCCCACTTTAAAGCCTTGTCTGTGTTTTTAAGAAAAAACTGCTGTGGTTCCTGCTTTCTGACATACTTACAAGGATCCCAGTTTCAAGCACTGATCCCTGAAGCCAAGGTCTACTGGGAACCACACACGACACTTTAGACATATAGATGAGCAGGACAGACTTCTCATAATGAATGCATCACCTCTCTTTACAAAGGAGAAGGATGTTCTTCCACTTGCAAATGATGTTACCTCTCAAGGGTTTCAATGGACAGAGCTTTTTCCTCACAGCTTCCACGTTTAGGTGTTTTATGCCATTGCTCCTGACTTTCTGATCACGTAACTGTCCCTAATGTTTCCTGGCTTTAAATCTGTTCAGTTGTAGGCATACAGTATTACTGCTGAAGTTGGTGGATAAAAGTGTGCAGTGCTACAGCTTTCCTAAATACCTATAAAGACACTAGATATATTCCAAGTTCTTCAGCTGATGCATTACACTCCTGCAAGTAAATTGACTGCTCACGTAAGTTAAATACACATTTTTCAATCCACAACCAACATATTTATCAATCCATAGAAAAGGCTGCTCATTTATAGCAATTGTTTCTAAATATTTTTGTATAAACAATTATAAGTGATAACACAAGTGCATTAGTGACTTACAGCTTGTTTAGGTTAAAGAACCAGACCTACTGCACTTACTTTGCTTGCCTACATTTTGCCATTGATAAAAATCTTCGGGTTCAGAATGGAACTGAACATTTCACCAGATTGTGCAGTATTCCTATCTATTTTGTTAACTTGTAACTTATCAGAATTGTAACCTGAGGAAAATAGACTGAGCTAGAAGTTTGGCATTTGGGCTTTCTTGGGCATTCAAAGAGCTCTTCATGTCAGAAAAAAGCATGGATGAGAATCAGCATATAGGTTTGCACAAAGGCTCAAAAGAAGGGATGGACATACTTGACATGTTAGAACACTGTTGACTTATTTAAGTGTTATCTTGCAAAATGGTACCAAAACTGTCCTGGTCTTAATTAAAATCAGTTTCTTCTGTGAAATGTTCTTAAAGGGAATTCATGGTTCCCTAATTAGGTACATTCCAAATTTGAATGTTTGAAAGAGACTAAATTTTACAGAGGATCTTTCTCATGTGTTTTGTCATCCAAAAATTTAAATCTAATGCAGCTATAAACAATACTGATATTGAAGAAGTACTTCTAATTCACATAATGACAATAAATCTAAATATGAAAATTATCAGCAAAAATATTGGGACTTAATAGTTACAAAGGTTGATCAGTACTATCATTGGCTGGCATACTTTGAGCTCTATCATAGCTACTTTTCCTCATTTTCAGTGACATTCAAGAAAACTTAAGGCAGGAGGTTACATTTAAATACTGTTGGCATCTGAGACTAAGAAGCCAGTGTTTGTCTCACAAAGCTGCATAGTACTAGGTCATCGCTTCACATCGAGGATGGGACTTTTGAAGTTACTCTCACAAGTGCAATTTTACAGCTAGCTAACCATTCATAATCTACTGGCAAATACCCTTCAGATTTCGCAAAATGCACTAACATAGTAATTGGACTCAAAGGTCAGCAAGTAGAAGGCACTGCTTCATCCTGTCATTTACGATACCACCTCAGTGTGGACCTGTCTGACTTAATAATAGTTTTGATCTTCAACTACTCCTCTGCATGGAAGGAAGAGAAGACTCCAGTGTTCCAACACAGATGCCTTTTTTTCTGGGTAATAACCATTTGTCTGAAATCCTGTTTTGATCAAAATAGGCTTTGAGACCCAGAAATAAAACAAAACGAACAAATTGCCCTTAGCATTGCACACTTCACAAAAAGACTTTTCTTTTTAAGACTGCAATTGCTTAACTGCCTAGTGGAAAAAATGCTCCTAATTCCATCCTGCTGCATGGATCACATGTTAGGCATTCTGTTGCCTTGCTATATATAGAAAGAGCAGGCTCCTCCACAGCTATTTTTTTTCTCTTCAAGAAGCAATCCTAAACCCTCGGCTTCCTTATGTTGCCTGCACCAGAGAGTCTGGCAGCCTTTGGTTGCAAAACTTTAGCAATGAGTATCATTCAAATTAGCATTTTATTGCATGAGAGCTATTATAGACTGTCACAAGCCACTCACGTGACCCTGGATAGAAAGAAACTTTTTCTGACCCCTGGTGTCCTCCTCTTACTTCTGCCCGAGCTGAAACAATGCTACTATGTAGTAGTATTATGGATCCTATCACTTTAGCCTGCTTTCAAAATCAGTACTTTGTTGGATGCTTGATTCCCATGTTCTTATGCAGTCTACCAATAAAAACTTAATGAGAGACTCTCTGCCCTCCCAATGCATAACAAAATAAGCAGAAATGCTGAATTGCAATATATTAATCCATGTAAACCTCTAGTTAGGACCACTAAACAATCTGAGTAATTATTTACTTGTGCTTTGAAATACAGTAAACAGAGATGATTTCAAGCACTTTTTTTTGTATCAATACTTCTGTGAGTAGACAGAGGAGTTCTGCCTTTAGATAATGTTGTTTTCCCAAGTCCCATTGTTTTTTTTATCAACTTTTAAATAGACAGCAAATGTCTATTTTACAGTGACAACATTAATATAGTGACAACACAATTATGAACTATAAAGGAGCTAAAAAGCTGTAGATCTTCCTTTCTCCTTCCCTCCCCACTTTCTTCTTTCCTTCCAGTGTTTTAATGAGTTACTATTCATTTTCAGTCTGGAAATACAGATGGCAAAAGCATCCACAAAATATCCATCTGTATTCCTTTCGTATAGGAGGCTTTACTTCAGGAAGAAGAAAATGCAGCACCTGCATGTGTTCAGTTGCTAACCAGTGTAAAAATACATTTATTTACATTTACACATTTTAAAGATTTTATTTACACTAGATTTTTAAGTCCTCAATAAAATATTATCAGAGGTATACTCAAAATATCTGCAACAAGATAAGCACATCGTTATCCGATCATTGATGTCAAGAGCATTCAAGCAAACTCAAATTCAACACAGTAGTTGATGGAGGTGAGTCTGCTCTTCAGCTAATATCTTCACAAGAATCCAGTTAATGAAGTCCTGGATGGTCTTAAAGTCAACAAACACACCATCCATTTGCCAAGATATATTCTGCATCTTATTGATTATCTTTCTTACTGTAAACATTTGTGGCCTATTTTTTCTAAACAATCAAATAAATTATGCATTTATATCATCGTATATGTGAGCACTGCACACAAGAGCAGTGCTTGGGTTACCAAGAAGCATATCTGTACATTCTAACTTTTAGAAGCCTAATACAGGTTTATTAAGGAAAACAAATTAATCACCTGACAGTGCAGAATTGTTCCCTTCAGTACTGTGCATTTCAGAAAGTGATAGTCAATGTAATTACAAAAGTGCTAAGCGACAGGAGTATTATTATTTCCCCTTGGGAGATTTTTCCTTGTACTTAACTGACAGGAATTGCTTTTATCCTTCACATTAGATCAGTTTTCCTCCCTTTTTTAAAGTTACTTCAGCTTCTAATACTTAGATATTGAAGATTTTTACCCATTTTCAATAACTTTAAGCTCTTAACATATTTCTCCATTACTTGCTGCTTGCCATATCATACATTTAATCTCAGACTTCGAGTGCCATGTTTTTTTTCTTACAGGGATGTCAGGATGGTAATTTCTGGGGGGAGCTCCATGGTTGCCTGATCTAGGTAGCAAAAACAACTCCACCCTTACGTTTCTTAATAATTTTAATAGAGACCTTTGATTATTTGTAACTCTTCAGTCTTTCATTTTTGTTGTTTCTCTGGTAGAGTAGGGAAGAATATTCATCTTGACTGGAGTAAATTAAACACTTTTTTTTTGCAATGTTCTCATCTATACTTCCATAACTTAGTGAGAGACCTCTTGTTGTGGATATATCAGATACACTTTTTGATATCTACCTAGCTGCTCAAGTTTTCATTTACTTTCTAATTTCCATTTTACCTGCCCCTTTTACTGGCATTCTTGGCTCCAGATTTTCAGGCAGAACACTTTGCTCTCTCTCTCTTTTTTCTTTCCCCCCGTACCTTATCATTTAGCGATAGTCATTTTTTCCCCTGCTTCCTACACCTTTCTTTTCCATATAGATATACTGTAGATCGCATTTCCTGCAGAAAGTAGAGATATATTTTTAAGGTTTTTTATGCAATGTTCAGTAAACTGGATTGGGATTTCTAGTACACTATTTCTGAATATACTTCTGTATGGGCTCCATGCCCGCATGGCAGAATAAGGCATGACACAAGTTTTGAAGGTAGCGGAGACCCTTTTGACTAAACTTGTTCTGTACCACAGGACCATCCAGACCTAGCAGCCGTGTGTCAGCAGGTTGTACATTTTGTTTACCACTACGAGCAGTATTAGCTCATTGGCAGCACTGTGCACGTGGACAGATTTTGTGTTGGAGGTGTTGGGCTTGCAGGCTGAGCGCAGCTGAAGGCTGCTAGAGCCTGTCTGCGATCGCCAGGGCAGATGCCTGACACGTGTCCACACACACTTAGGGTTGTGGGGACTTGTGCTATAACAGCGACTAGAATAACTGCCCCACAGCATACCGCATACTAACTTCCTCAAGCATACAATCTTGAGCAGCTTACAATCTGAACAATTTCTGCATGTGTGTACATACAATATATCTGCTATTCAAACCAACTCCTTTGTAATACAGCCAGCGGGAAAATAGCCTCTGCTTTTGTGCAGCAAGCAGCTTTGTAAAGTACCAATGCGAGGCCTCTCCGAATTGTGTCCTCATGTGAAACAAGGAATTCGATGGCTACGTCTCCCTGAAACCTAAAGGCTGGGCTCCGCTCCTCCCCCAGGAACCACAGGCACTGAAACACCCCCGAATTCCATGGCCAGATAATCAGACCATCTATGTGCAAAATGCAGGGCATGGCTTTCCATCTGTTTTAAAAGCAAAAGCAGAGAGCTACAAACCCAAGGGACATTACTATTGGTTTAGGTATTTCAGGGCACTTGTTATCTCTGGCTTAGGTTTCAATGAGGTTATATATCTAAACTTAGCAGCAGGCATGGCGATCATTTTTCTTGCTACTTAATTGTCCAAGAGCAAGGCTGATAGATGCTGCGTCCTTAAATAGATAGAGGAGCACATATTACCATGATGAAGACACCTTATTTAATCAAGTCGTGGTGTACTGTCATTGTCCTTGACTTCACTAATGAAAACTGGACAATTCCCACCCACTTCGATTAGCTCACGTTCTTCACTCTTCAGATTCAATGTTGTCCAACCACTCTGTCCCTTAATACATTGCATTTATTGTTGCTTTTTCTCTGTCTACTTTTACAAGTCTTGGCAACACAGGAGGTAGTCAGAAAGTTTGAAATAGCTGGGCTGCCTCCAGTATTAAAAAAAAAAAAAAAAAAAAGAGTCTAACTGAAACCTTATTAAAAGATTAAAAAAAAAAATATCTTTGCCATAAAAGAAAAAATCTTTGCCATAAAAGTGTTTTAAAATACTTGGGCTATAAAAATGTTTTAAATTTTTAATCTAGACATTTTTGCAACACTGGTCTGAATCTTTTCCTGATATACAAAAAGAAAAAGCAGTAACACATGTGGAAATTTACAGTTCTCATTTTTAAGTAGAAGAATAAAGAAAAATACAGTGAACATGAACATGTTAAACTTGAAAGCAGTACTAATGCCTCTATTAATGGCACTAGTGCTAAAACAATGTCCAGCTTTAAGATCTGCCTGATAAAAAAGAAGATTAATTATGATTTTCAAAGAAAATCTTAAGAATAGTTGGTAGTCCTGAAAGCAGTACCCGCAAGGAACTAGTCATTTCATTTTATTGTTTTTGACAAACAGAACTTCTTGGATAAATTCTACATGAATTATAAACCCATGGGGTGACAATAGGACCCTAAAGATGTAGTTAACAGTGAGACGAGTGAAAATTGCTTAATGATATCTGCCTATAAAAATTAAATTTCCACTGCTTGAAGCATTAAAAAGTTTTTTTTTTCCTGGAAAAAAAAATATATAGTTCCAGTAGTCAGAAGCAATAGGCATCCATGGAAAGAAACAAAATAATGCAAGTTTTGCTATGACAAATGATGATCATTCTGCTTTTTAAAAAGATGAATTTGAACAGAAGGACCACAGCCTTTAATAAATATTGTGCTACTATCATGGAAGGCTAAATAGTCCACTGTACATTTTTCCTGTTCAATGCTATGCTGAGAAAGCAACTCTTATTAAATCATCCACCAATACAACACAACACCTGATCTGTTCTTACTGGTATGTTTGAGACCAGTATTTTGACAACTGGTCCAGACTTTGAGTTTTAAGGTAACCTGTTAATAAGCAAGATGTCATTCCTATTTTTATTATAAAGCTTGGCTTTTACAAATCACTCAGCCGAAACCAACATATCCAATACTGAGCTTTTTAATTTTGAAGCAAAGCACAAATAACTCCCCATGAATCTATTCTCAGGGTGGGATTTATTAGTATCCTCTGGCAAATGAGCAGGAACCCTAAGCATTAGCAACGAGCCTATGCTCATTTTAAGTTCTCTGTGGAGCCTGGGTGGTAATGGCTTGAGAGACACAAATTAAGAAGGCTCCGCTCTGCCCGCAGTGTGTGTGTGCATACTGTAACTCCAATTAGTATCATTAATCAAGAAGGGAATCAGCTCCAAGCCTATCACAACTTTATGCTGATGTTTCATCCAGGTATGTCCTGCACTGAGAAGAGGCACCCCCAAAAGCTGACAGGGACACATGGCCTTTTTCTTTGCTCAGTCATCAACCATATGTTTAAATGGGGATAGAGCCGACTGCTATGACAGGACGTCAATTCTTGTCATCCAGTCCTCAACCAAAAAACACATGGATCCTTCTTAGCTGCCCTGTCATATTAGCGCGAGCACTCATTAATTCTTCTATATTTAAAGCCCGCACTTCTCTTTAGAAACTCTAAATAATCTGATTCTAGTTGACACAAACTATGAGGTCCGCTCCATAGGAAGCCTCCACTGCAACACCCATTGGCTCAAATTTAAATGAGAATTTAAGGACAAACATTATCGCTGTACCTCTGCATTTAAGTAAGTGTCACCAAAGAAAAAAAACTGCTAATCATAAGCATTAAGACTGGGGACATTAAGAATATAGTCTTCATAAAACAGCAGATCTAAAACTGACTGTAGCTCTCATGTAGCAAACTCAACCTACAGGTTGTGTTGTCCTTCCCTGACTGATACTGACAGATGTAAAACACACAAACCCCACTCCTGAATAGTGTTTTTCAGGCAGGAGGGCAGATGCTTCAAGACTTATATGATGATTAATTGATTATTATTTGCCTTTCTGGAATACATTTTCACAGTTATTCAAGGATTAGAATTAGAATTACAAAGAATTTTACACTGCATCTCTACTCCTTGAGTTCACTGATGAGATTTCTTGGAGGTTAAAGCAGACAAAGTGAAATGGAAATTGAAAGTGGCAGAGAGGCAAAAAAATCTCACTTACAATGAAGAAAAATACAATTAAAACATTATTCTTATGTGAAATAACTTTTTACATAGAAAACAGGGACCTTGGAAAGCACATGATTTATAAAAGATTTTGCATGTAGAGAAATATAGATACATTTATATTACCTGTAATAGAACAGGACAAGCTATTTCCATGTTGATGGTTTCCTTAATACTTATGCTGATTCTCAAATTTCCCATTTCAGCATCATCATTACTTTCCTCAATCAAAAATATAAGTTGTAGCATTAAGTTTAAAGTCAATCATTATGGCAAATTCAACATTCATAGTTACAGCTTAAAAAGCAAACAGGTAAGAAGCTCCTGATTATAAAATAACAACAATATTTTTTCCTTCTGTGGAAAAAACATCAAAATATTTTATAAACACATTACTTTCTCTGCATGAGAAGCTTTCTTTTTCTCTAGCTTTTCCAATAAGATTGTTATATTTATTGACTTTTTGAAACTTTCAAAGTCTATATATTTCTCCTTCAAAACTTGGATTGAGACTTGAGAATTCCATTGTATAGATTTAAATAACCAATCTCAAATAACATTAAAATATATCTTCTACATTAGATAAAAATGCATAAGATTGTTTTCATAATACTTGTATTCCTGCATAAGGACTTTTTTCCTTCTACATTATGAGTAAAATCTTGATGTGGAGAACAAACATATTGAACTTTTATCCTAAACATGCTAGAATAAATGTCAAAGTTTACATTCCATTTACAATACTTAGAATATCAGTAACTAATATCCTTACATGCTTTTGGAAAGAGCATTTGATTGAGAGTGCCATTTGAATCTATTTGCATTTTTAGAAATGAGAATTCTTTAACAATATTTAGAATATATGAACAAGACATGCCAGGTAGTAAGTGGGTACCATTGCCAGTGTAATTGTTGTCTGCATGTCTGAAGTCCTCTCAGATTTCCAATTACCAGATGAAATACCTCAGAGCACTTGCATTTGCTATGGACTAAATCACAATTATTGCAAAGTGAAGGCAATAACTGTGCATAGCAGCTGAGACATGGCAACATATGGTCCTGAAACAACTTCTTTGCGTAACTAGACCCTCAGTGATACTGCAAATCCAGGTGGTTTAGGCTCCTTAAGGGTTCTGTCTTTGAAAATAGGATGAAGTTGCCTATCAAAATGTTGATTCTTTTCAAATTTTTAATTTCTGGTTTTAATGAAGTTTGCTCTTTCTTTAGATTTTTTCCCCTCCTTATTCCTTATTCCTTTTCTCTCTCTCTCTCTCTCTCTCTCTCTCTCTCTCTCTCTCTCTCTCTCTCTCTCTCTCTCTCTCTCTCTCTCCCTCTCTCTCTCTCTCTCTCTCTCTCTCTCTCTCTCTCCTTGGAGTCTTGCATATTCTGGCTAGCATCTTATTTGGAGAAACTTCATTTTTGAAATATTTTGTGTCATTACTGTAGAGTTCTTGTTGTTTTTGTTTCATGTGTTTTGGCAGGATATTCATGTTTATCTGTGAAATTAAAATGGAAAAAATACCTAAAAAACACAGAAAACACATGCATTGAACTCTCATCAAGATCTGAGTATGGAAAGTATATTGAGATGCTAGTTTGTATGTTAAGACCTTTAAAACAGGGAGGAAAAAAAAAGTGCATGTTTTTATTTGATATCTTTAGGCACATTTTTAATCTGTCAGTCCTGAAAACGAAGCATGAAATATGTATCTCACAATGGATTACTTTTTTATGTCTTGTCAAATCCAGTACTGAAAAAAATAATAATCCAGTACTGAATTTTGATTTTATTTACTTTGTGGTAGATTCATTGTTTTCTTTTTTGTTTTGGTTTGTTTTTTTACTTGTTTTTTTGCACTATTCACTGAGCAGTGTTACAGGGTAAACAGGTGTGTAAACATGTTTAGTCACAGAATGATTTTGAATTACTGATGGAAATAGTCTATAAAAAAAGAAAATAGAAAAAAAAGAGAGGGGCTATTTTTGGAAAGTACCCATCTATCCTAAATGCTCTTTTTTTTTTTGTCAGAGGCAAATAACTTATAAATTTATAAGGAAGCCTGTACTTTGTTACTTTGAAAAGATACCTTTTTGAGGCAGAAGAGTGTTTGTAGGGGATAGCTGCTTTTCCTTTTATATCTTTATTTTGCTGCAAGGACTGAAATAAGATAAGATTGAAGACAAGACTACAAGTGCCTCCTTTTACATACAAGTTAATTCTATCCTTTTAGTTCATCCCCAAAAAGGAGCTCACTCCCCTCGAAAGGGTCTTTGCCTTCTTGATGGAGAGGTCTGAGCTACCCAATGTGCCCAACTGCTGATTACTTTCCTGTTTCAGAGTATTGGGAAGTAATTGAACTTGACATATGGGAACACACACTGCAGCTGAAATTTCCTAAGGACTTTGTATCTAGGCAAAGTGCATTATTAGGAAATAAAACTCTCACTTGGCACAGGGCTTCCTCAGATGACAGAAATCTTAGAAAAGATCACACTTGTACCCCTCACCAAACATCAGCATATCAGTTTAAACAAATATCCTGGATCTCACCAAAATGCCTACAAAGATATTATAAGATATTATGAGTGGTTCTGTCAACAGAAGTCTACCTGCTCCCTGTTACCTGTTCTGCAGATAGAGCTCCCCTTCCCGCAGATTCAGTAGATCTGCGGGAAGGGGAGCTCAGCTGGCTTTCACCAACAGTTTGTAATGGAGAAGGTTGTTCGTTCACTTATCTCCCCACATAGAAGTGAGGTTCTGATAGTTACTGGCACAGGCAACCTAAAAATACACTTGAATTCATTTCCAAAAGGCCAGTGTCACTTAAAATTACATCTTATCATGATTTTAAAAGCTGAACGGCCAAACATGGAAACACAAACAGGTGACTACTGTTTGACTGATAGCCTTAAGTACCATGCAGGTAGTGCATACACCACAAAGGGCTAGCACAGGTATATAAAACAAACAAGAAAAGCACTGTGAAGAGTTTAAAAACAAAACAAACAGCTTCAAACAACACTCTGATGAAAGGTTCTTAATGGAGGGGTGGTGGGAATACCATCTTGGATAGTGTTAGTGTTATGCAACCTATGTAATAATTCTGGTTTGCTTAAACATGCACATGGTTAACTCATAGAAAACCTTGCCAGAAAATGTGTATTTGGCAAGAAAATGACATCATCCTAGTTCCAGATCACTTTGTCCTAATTTCATATCAAAGTTTTCATATCAACAGCAGTTTCATTTCCACAAGCTAATAATAACCATAAAAAATTTAAATATCAGCAAAAAGATCCCCCAGAGCTGCAGCTATCAGCAAAACAAAAGTTTTATAGTTTATACTGTACGTGAGTGAGTGGTAAGAAAGTCTGTGCATTGGCCCCATGCTAAAATGTAGGCCTAGCTTCATTAGTACTAATCGCTGGGGAATAACAGTTTACTAGCTACACAACTTCCAAGTATATTTTGTAGATATATTTCCCTATTCTGTGTTTCTTAATTTCAGCATCTCTACCCTCAGCTGGCTATGAAAAAAGCTGGAATTTGTATCTTAAGATGTATTTTTCAAATCTTGAGGTTGTTCTGTACTGGTAGACAGTTCAACTGATTAAATAGAGGGTGAGCAGCACAACAACAAGAAGCTATTTGTAGCACAGATATATTTTAAGGATGATAAAGAGTCAATTATTAAACAGGAAAATTTAGAAAGAGTCCAGATGTGAAATGACTACAGCGTATACCACTAATTAGTCTAATGGCATCCACTGTTAAATATTTACAACCATTATGAAGGCTAAACCATCAACAGCAATATGATTGAGATTCACAGTATCCAGGCTGGAAATGCAGAACATTTTCAGTCACAATTATGGACTCTAGCGACGTGGATAGAAATAAAAGGAGGAAAAGGGAGCAAAACCTCATAATTGGACGGCTCAAAGAAGAGTTCTGCTGTATAAGCGGTAATACCAGAATACAAAGTGAAGTCTCCTAGGAATTTTTAAGAGCGGTTCTCAGTTTAGGCACCTTGCAAAGAAAGAAAGGAAAACAAAACAAAACAAAAAAGTAGACTTATATGAGAATAAAGAGAGTCATTAGTATCTTAGCATTATCTAGGCATTATCTAGGTTCAAGAGACCGTATTTTTTTTGAGAAACACACAAATGTTTAGCCTTCCACTGTATAGTGCAATTTCAACAGGTGAAGAAGAAACCAAAGCCATAGGTCAAATTAACCTTCAGAAAATAAAGAAATTACACTGGTCTCATCAGAAATATTATCACATATTTTAGTTAATACCAAACATATCCAACTGGTGTAAGATCATCAACCAGATGCCACCGACATAAACACAGCCCGGCCACTAAATTCCATCTTCACTCACAGCATAGAAAAAACAGCGGTCTGCAACGTTAATCCTCCCAGGCACACAGTTATTTGCTAATGCAGCCCAATAGGCTAACACCCGCTTTCTTAACTATTACACTTACTTAACAGATGTAAAAATACGTCACTCCATGTGCTCATTATGTGCACAAGGTTGGCAGGGAGGCTGTCAACCTTGTCAATTATAACACTTCACACATCTCCCTTTTATTTTTCCCTCCCACGTCTTCTAACCGTTCTGATCATGATCTACAGAAATTTTCTCTAAACCCTCACTTTGTCTTCAAATAGCCCTTTTTGAAAAAGAGCCTCCCCTTTACTTTTTCATCAGACTTTGTAGTGCACAGATAGTACATCTTTATTATTCCAGTGTTGCTTTCCATCTTTTATGGATTCAGTTTTCACAATGTATTATATTCTGCAGAGCTATTGTCCTCTTCACCTTCTCAGTTCATCCTTCTGTTCAGTTTTTTTTTTATTTTTTTTTTATTTTTTATTTTTTTTTTTGTATCTATAAGCCCCTTCTCCCTCTTGTGACCTTTTCTAGTCTTTTGATATCTTCTCAATTTGTGTCTGTCCTTGAAGTCACATTGTTATCCTTCAAAATAATTTTGCTGACTGGACCTCACTCTGAAGATTTTATTCTAAACTACTTTTCAGAGATATTCTAATTGGAGACAGCACATAAAAAGAAAACCAACTATCCTGTAATCTTAGAAAGTACCAAACCAGGGGAAAAACGTCATGTCAGTAAGTCCTCTGAGTGCTACCAAAAAAAAAAGTCCTGCTTTCTCTGAAAAGTTTCAATAGTTGGAAGGGGAAAGTGCTGGATTTCAATGCAAAGAGCATTGAAGAGAGGAGAAATAAGGGTACTGAATAATTTAATAAAACACACCTATTTAGTCCCTGTTCCCCTTTCATTTTCATACAACCTGAGGTGAACATTTTCAGCTGTTTCTAAAAAATCTGTATGTAACCTTCTTAGTAAGAGATGTAATAAATTATGGTGTTATGATTTTAGCTCTATTAGCCACTACATGCAGATTTGGCATTTTTTATGTTTAAGTTTTGATGCTATTACTCTGTCAGATAATCTGACACGTAGTTAAGAAATAACCATATTTTGTGGGATGTCATTTCACTTTTCTGGAATACAAACTGTGCTGAGCCTGTGTTCACCAAATGGTGGCAAATGAACAAACTTTCTTAAAGGCCCTCAGCCATATTCTGGCACTTCTTTTGATCTTCATTTCATGATTATCATTGCAATTGGAGCTGTGAAAATTTAAAGGTCAAACACCAAATAAAGA
>JAWLRI010000331.1:1164808-1189619 GCA_034781795.1 Crypturellus tataupa
CTTCTTTTGATCTTCATTTCATGATTATCATTGCAATTGGAGCTGTGAAAATTTAAAGGTCAAACACCAAATAAAGAACACGCCTCCTCTCTGGTTACAGCTTGGCAGACCCTATTTCCTACCCGTGTTCTGCTAGTGACTGCAAAAAGCAGCGTATGTAGAAATCTTCTTGATCTTTTCTATACTTCCACACAATCTGTTCCTTCCCTGTCTTCTACTCTAGGTTGATCTCAAACCAAACAATAATCCTGAATAAAGTGTACAAGGATCAGGACATAGAAAAATCCATCTTAAGGAGAATGGAAGTTTTTGGTGAACATAAAACACCTTTACAATCTAATATAAACCTAAACAGATATTGCATTTGATATCGGCAGTTTCACTTTTTTTGTCTATTTGTTTAGTCTTTGACAGTAAAAGACAGTAAATCACCAATGTTCACTTGCTGAGCATACTAACATTATATATTACTTGTGCAATTGAAAAGAAAAAAGAAAGAAAACTTTCCTTCATTAGCCTTTAGTCTTAGCACCTGCCCTCTTGTTAGTTTTAATCACGTTCTTTTCAACTTTTTTGTCATGTTTATGAACTGTTTCTTTAAAATTGACAGCTATGTGCATATCCATGTGACTCTCCAATTTTCAGCCTAGTTTAATATTCCTAGGAAGCCTGAGTCTGGCGACACAGAAGTTGACAATAGCTGGAATGAGACTTGTGAAGTTAATGAAGGCTAAGCCTCTCTATGGTGGAATCACTATTCAGGGACAGGAACCTCTCCCATACAAGAGGCATCTTAAAAGCAATACTCAACACGTACTTTCTTGTGTTTTTAAGGATTCATTTCTAGCATATCTTCAAAGGGTAAAATAAAATTATAATGAACAGCTATCATATTCTTACATTACAGTTATTTGCAGGCATTTATTATAAGCACTAATTGATAAAAGAGTGTCATGTCATAATTGGCACTAGTAGTTTAATACGAAGATAGAAAAAGGTTTCATAATAATAGTGGTAACTTCTGAAAAGCTCTGCCAGTCCCCTTTGTTAACAGAGATGAAATTTCAGGTCACCAGGAACATGATTTCAATACTCATGCAGTGATAATCCAGGTAAAAAGGGACCCATTCAACCACTTCTATTGAAGCTGCAAAATGAGTTGAGGAGTTCTAACCCAGTTTATTCCTTTTTAGTGAAGGAATAACTAGGAAAGTGGAACCCTTGATTATGACTTAATGGCATTATAAGGATTTTTTTCTTTTCTCTCAGGATTTTATGTACTGCACCATATATTTTTGTCCAGTTAACATCTTTTTTTTTTTTCCTGCAAATGTAAGATCAAAAATACCCTGAGCCACTTAGCTATATAAATCAAATATCATTAAAAAAAACATAACATGATTTATATTCTGGAGCACATATCTCAAAAATAGCGTCATATGTTTCACACTTCTAAGTGTTTTGTGAAGTTTTAATTCATGTTTACATTTGTCATCTGAATAAAATATAAGCAAAAATGAGAAGCATTCTAGTCTGGTCCATGGTCAGGAGGAGTGTCCCCAAATGACCCCAAAGAGTAAAACACACTGTATAGAAACTCTGCCTCTTTACAGGTGAGGCTACTGAAAGCACCTGAGAGCTTTAACTTTCCCTGACGAGTTCCTGAGGTTATCATCTCTGCTTAGGCTACTCAAAGGGGAGGAAGGACAAGATACAGGAGACAGACCGGCACGTGGGACAGTCTTCAGAACTCGATTCTTGCAGCCTGAACTCAGCAGCTCGCTCAGCACACCTAGTCAATGGTTCAGGGGCATCTCTGTCTAAAAAGCCTGACGGGTAAAAACACATCGAGTTTACCCTATTCTTGCTCTCTGCTGCTGCCAATGGTTTAGATAACGTATAGAAAGTTGTCTGTAGGAAGGTCTATGAACATTGATTCATTATTCCTTCATCCTGAGAGGTACGAAAACACTATTACTCCCTTCTCCCTGGTAAAAAAAGGCACAAGAGAGAAAATAAATGATCTTAAGAAAAGACTTAAGTACCTCAAACCTGTTAGACAAAAGCTTAAGACTAAGAGCTAGTGCCTAAAATCCACCCCAAACCATGCACTTGCATTTTCTCTAGACCCAAATGGATGTTCACCTTGCTCAAGGTGATACAGGAAGCACATTATATCATTTTCTAGCAAAAAATCCAGTCAATTTAGGAAAGAAAGCAATGGCAGCCTCTCATACCATAGGAGTCCCTAAAATTTATAGCAGAATTCCTAATACTGGATTTAAATCACTATCTTTTGTAGGGGTAGATAAAAGCAGAAAAATAGAAGTGGTCTTCCTTTCTTTAAGAGATTTCTATATCTCACTAAGAAGAAGAAGAAGAAGAAGAAGAATACAGGTCTTGTAAATAAGTGAAATATATAAATCAATGTAAACATTTTAACAAACAACATAAATAACTGCAGATTTTATCACTAAGTTCAGAAAGTATAATTGAACTCCAGGTTATCTCTTAATATAAATCTCAGTTTACAGTTTTCTCTAAACCAAGCCTCCAATTTCTAGCCCAGACAATATTATTTTCAAAAGAGCCTGATAGAAATTTTACATTGTTCTAAGTGTGTAACACTTGCCTTCAAAAATTGGTTCTGAACCTAAATGGTAACCAACATGTTAGTTGCTACAGCGTTTTGTTGGATTCATCTAGTATCATTTATGTATACCAGTTATATAATTTGTTATAAACAAATCATTTTTATCTGCGTATGAAAGTTGATAGTCATTAGCCATTTATTACCAGTTTAAAGGAACATATCAATGAAATTTTAATTAAAAACTAACACCTTAAAGATCAATGAATAATTTAATTTGCTTTCAACTAATAACATATGATAAGATGGCTTTGTAGCCTATTATTACTTTGCATTGCTTTTCCTTACAGTATTCTCTCATTTCTAGTGGTTTGACATCACTCAATATTCTTTAGTAGAAATACTTTCAATTTGCTTGGTTTCTGATGCAAGTTTTGCTCTGATTCTCTACTGCACATTATTTAAGTACTGCCTACACAGAAAGTCACATTACTTTATAACAGGACTTCTTGAAGGCAGTAAGACTTCTTTTTATTCAGAATTTTACTAGCTCAGCATTTTAGATGACCATTGTTACATATTCTGATTTACACCTGTAAAGGTGAGTTGCCTCTTTACAGTAAGATTCATAAAAACGTCCCCCCCCAAAATATGTATCTGTGTGCTTTTCTTTTTGGATAAAAACCTTCCACCCGCAGTAAGCATCTAATTCAGCTAGTAAAATCCTGACGATACTTTCAACTACTCTGTAAATTTATCTCTGTCAAATGACATTTTTCATACTCTATTTTACTTATTCTGAATCGTTATTTATGTTAAATTACATCAAGAAGAGAATTTGAATGAATGACAATAAGGTTCCCATGGAATAATCAGACATCTGTTGTTGTTTTTCACTCAAAGGCATTTTTCTAACCTCAGCTTTTTAAAATCCTGGACCATCCTTCTACAAAGAGAAACAACACAGAAGTGATATTCCCAGTAGGATTTTTTAGCCCACAAAACATAGATTGAGACTGTGAATATATTAGTCTGAGATTACAGTTCAATGAATTCAGAATAGAAGTAAAAGGATTTTGCTCTGTCCTTTGTGGACTGTGTGATTGAAAGTGTGTGCAGGAGAGAGGCTGCCCATAGCTGTTAAAGCAGAGGTTAGTCAATTTAAACATCATTATTCTGCAATCTTTTCTTTTCTTTCTTTTTTTTTTTTGCTGCTTGTCATTGCTTTCCTTCAAGCTTGACTTTATTTTCAGTGACTTCTCTTGCCTGTCACCTTCAAAACGAGTAAATCACGATCCAGTCTCAGTGAGGTACCAAATTTCTTGGGGTAAACTATGATTGTATTTACCTTCTTTCTCAAGGAAAAAAAAAAAAAAAAGTTGATCTGCACCAGGTCACTTCCCCAGTACAAAAAAATGTGCGTACTGCAAGCCTTTCTATCCAAAACTGATAAGATGAAGAGAGAGAGGAATGGCTTCTTAGAAGAATTCAAGAAATCTCTCTATCTTTTCTTTTTCGCAAAAGAAAAATCTGTATACTATCTCCAGCTCACCTGCCCTTTCCTTTTCATTGACACACACCTGAAAAAAAAAGTGTTTTTCAGCTTCTGTTTCAATATGCATAACATTTTTCAATGTATCCAAAAATACACACCAACACGTAACAAAAAGACCCTGTTTGCCCACTAGGATGTGTTTTCAACATACTAGAGATTCTGCTTATTTCTTTCACGGAAAGGAGCATGAGTTCAGCTCTAAACTGACCTGGATTTGTATCTGGCCCTTTCTGCGGGACTTGCCTGTGCCCAGTTGGCTACCTGGGGAAGCCACGCTGGATCAAGCTCCCTCTCTCTCTTCATATAAACTATATGTAAATTCTGTTCTTAACAGTAGGACATTTAAGTTTTTTTGAAAATTAAAGCTGAGGGTAATTTTGCATGTGAATCTCTGTTCAGGGTAAATAGCTTAGTTATGAAGGAAACATGCGAAGAAAAATAGGAAAACCTCAGAATTTGGCTGTTACCGAAACATATTTGAAGAGACCTTGTTAAAAGAATCACTTTAGTTTCCAGAACTGTGGGGATATAAAATTAACTGCTATAGTATAAGGCATTAAAAAGTCTATGTTCATGGACTGCATAATTTAAAAGATTGTGCAATTAAAGATCAGTATAATTCCTCATAACGTTGTAACTGCTGTTTCCATAAAAGCCCATAAACTAGATGGTAACATATAATTATTAGGCCAGCATTTATGGCTTTACTAATTATAGTACTCTAATTTTCACCCCAGTATTAATAGAGCCAGCGCTAACTAAGCAGAGCTCCAAGGAGCAGTAAGCAGTTACACGACATTCTGCAGGAAGTAAAAAATACAGTTCAGTTCCCACCACGGCTAGTCAGGATAAGATTCTTTGAGAAGCATAGGCAAGGATGAGCAATTTTTCTTTAAAAGGCAGAAAGCATGGGTGAAAGCAGTAACTTACCTGTTTTGCCTCTTCTCTACTTCCCTTTAAAAAAAAAAGAAAAAAGAAAAAAAAAGAACAAGAAAACCTGCTGAAGCAGTAACTGGCATGGAGGGACCTGCTGCTGGAAAGCCGGTCACCTAACCATTATTTCCTGATACTGCTGCAAGTCTGAGTGAAGGACTGAAAACCAAGGGAAACCAGAAGACACAGTGACAGAGTGTGAAGTTGTGCGTGCTTGCTCGCCACAGTACCCATCAAGCAGCTTTGCCTGGAGTCCTTAAACATAATAGAAAAGGCAGTTGCGCCACGACCCCTCATCATTCGCACCTTCATGTTTTTCACTACTTCTGCTTTTTTCAGATGTTAGATATAAGAAGCCAAAAGAGAGAAAATTCCCATTAAATACTAAGACAAGTCTTCCCTAACCTCACTTTCAAAATGAAATCCCTCTACTACACGTATGCCACAGTTTTGTACCTTCCCATGTGAGGGCCCACTTTTACTGGGTTGGAACCAGCAGGCGCCCGGGTTCAGGCTAAACTGAAGCCGAACCCGCTCTACGAGGCGGCTGCGCGTCCCATGGGAGATGCTGGGTCTCCCGGAGCTGCTCCCTCTGCGTCCTTCTGTGACAGCTGTGGTGCCGGGGGCTGCCCTCTGGGACTGCCTGTTTATGCCTGTCAAGTCCTTTCCCATATCCTTGTGATGGTTAAATCATAAGCTCAGCGCTGCAAGACATACAGTGGCTGTCTCTGTTACTAATCATATCTCAAACACCGGCATAAAGTGGACAAGGAAGAAGTAGATTTCACTGGACTTCAGCCATCTTCCCCTATGAACGTGGCCCTGTGAAAATACTCAATTGTGTGACCACTCCGGGGCCCACGTGACCGGAGAAAAGGGACTTTTTGCAGACAGACAGGGATGGCGCACAGTCTGTCCTGGGTGATGGTAGCCTTTCCTCTTTTGAACACAAAATTAAGTTACACTAGCCCAAATGCAGGAACTTTTGACTGCATATATGATATGCAAGAACGTTTCCAAACCCAGATGCTGCCAGCACCAGAGAAATTATACTGTCACTCAGAACCAAAACAGGCCCCAATAAACTGCCACCACATAATGCATAATGCACAGCGGGCTTTTTGAAGAGATAAGAGACAAGCACAAGAAGGAAACTCTCTTTCATCTCAGGCTGTGGAACAGTTTTGTAGTGACTTCACAGCGCTTATTCCAGCCTACGGATTTATCCAGCCCATGTGGATTTGCAGGTTTTTCCTCTCATCTCTCCCTGCCACACAGGATGCTCCTAGTCCTGCTGCATGCACTGCTGCTGCAAAGGGCACACAAACCCTCATCCATCTTGCATTTTGAATTGCAGCAGACAGGACAGAGTTTCTGGAATAAACACTTCAGAGGGGCAAATTAGCAGAAAATTAATGATACAAACTCTTTACATTCCCTCTCTACTCTATTAAATCCATCCATGTCAAGAAAGGAAAAGACAAGTAATGGAAGTGTGGAGTGGAAACATAAATCAAGTCTTATTCCCGCCTCGATCTGTAAAAGAAAAAAGTGTTACACTAAGTTAGTAAAAAGCTAAACAGATTTTTCCAGCCATTAATGACGTGAATACTGCTTACTATACATTTCACAGATAATTGATAAAGGTCCTGAAAATACATCTTTCTGGATACACAAATGCTCTACCTCAAGGTGCTTTTACCAACATACAATACCAAGCTTTAGAACTGTTCTAAAAATATTTTCCCCTGGGGGAGGAAGGTATTGAAGCAAATCAAATCAAATTTGAATTTGTTTTGAACAAGAGAAAGGAGAAAAGCCATCCTACTGTATTTATTTAAACCTGTTGGAACTTATTGATCTCACTTTTAGTTTTCAATTACACATTGCTGGATAAAAGACAGACTTGGTAATGTTCTAAAAAGGATATTCTATATGTAGAAAAAACTCTCTTGAGAACACATTTTAAGGCTTAAGACAGACATGGAGGGAAAACAACAACAGTTAATCTGCTGCCACCACTATCAGACATAGTGTGGGGTACAGCTCTGCACGTAGGTGGATTTCTGAGGGAGCAGGAGGATACACCTACCAACGTGCATGCTTTCCTAGCTGCCCATCTCACTCCTAACTTCAAGAATACCTGAATGAATGAAGGTTAGCTAGGGACTGGAAGTGCCCCTTAATGAAACTTCAGCAGAACAACTGATGAAGGAATGGCACATACTGAAGCTCCCCTGAAGGAGGATCCAAGCTGTACCCAGAAAAGCGCTGGGATGTGTAAACAACAGGCCTCTCTGTCCGGGACAGGTCCACACGAAGCTACACGGAGCTGCTCATGAGCAGCTCTGCCCTAACAGGGGCCGTGCATCAGGCTGCACAGCGCTGCACACAGCGCCGGCCCCAACGTGAGGCTGCGACCGCAGCAGCAGCAGCGCCTGCGAACAGATCAGCTCTGCTGCCAGCTGGGGTAACCTGCACAAAGAGCACCCCTCACTTCTGCATCGCTATCAGTTTTGAATCGCTAAATCTCTTTCAGAGTCAGCTGGGGGGATCTTTGCACTGGCAACTCCCAGGACCAGATAATGTGGTAGGTAACACCTGAATAAGGCTATGTGTGAGAACTCAGATTGTGCTGGGGAAGGAGCATATCCATCACATCAGGCACCTCTATCTTTTTGAATTATCTGATCAGGTACCAGAACTTTCAAGCCCTCTTTTGGAGAAAGGTCCATACAATTACATTTGGGGAAAAAAAAAGATGGAGTTCCTTCCTAAAAAGCAGACTGGTAGGTTCCAGTCCAAATGCAACATTCTAAAGATTGGGCAATTTACAAGCAAGTGGATTACTGGAAAACAATATTATATTATGTAATTACATTTATTAAAATAGAAATCTTTTTCAACAACTGACATCTTTAAGTACAAAGAAGTGATGTGAAGTTTTGAAGGTGTGACATTTTCTCTTGCATATTGAAGTAGTTTACATTTAATCTTAAAGAATTAAAAGTTGGGCATCTATTACTTTCCTCAATTTTTTCAGCTTAACTAATCCAGTTGTTTAATTCAGAAATTCTGTCACAGATGTCTGAAACTGTTAAAATTTATTTTTTTATCTCTGCCATGCAGAATAGTCATTTGCATAAATTGATTCACTTCTGTCTAACACCATTCAGCAATAAAATGTATTTCTAAAGTGAAGGAAACTATTTTAAATACTTCAAACAGACTGAAAAAACACTACTTACAAAAAGGCAATGAACCTTCTAAAGCAGGCACCGTGATTCAGCTCACCCAAATTGAATCCGCCCTCTTAGCACATCATTCCTGATTATTCTGGCTAAGGTATAAAAAAGGTAGTTATAGCAAAGATGAAGTTAGGGAAAAAAAAAAAAAAAGAGAGAGAGAAAGACCAGAGCACTAGTTTGATCATCCTGCTTAGAACTGTTTCACAAATTAGTATAGTAAGTTGTTTGACAAGCATGTAACATGCTATTGTATACTATTGGCTTAAGCTCAAAGTTGATACAAGAATAATACCAAAACAAACAAGCAAATAATATCAAATGGTTTCACTAATCCCCTCTTGTAGTAGCAATGGATATACAGTGCAGCTATAAACAGCAAATCACTGATCCGCTCAGGAAAGCAAGCCAGCTGCAGAAAAGCTCCTGAACATCAAGGTCCTGAACATAGAAGGAATTCACGCACCAAAGTCCAGAGCATCATCTTTGTTTGTCATTTTTTCCCCCAAAAATACTGTGTGTCCAATTCCAAGACAGTTTTGAGAGCTTGCAGTCTGAGTGGTACATGAACTGCTGGTATGTCTAGCTCTGCGCCATAATGAGCAATATAGAGCACATACCTTTGTCCAGTATTTCCTCCTGCTGTCTTTAAACAATCCTTGATTAAACGTTTCTATTCAGGATTATAGAGTATTCTATTTCTTCCAGACACACTGTATGGGAAGATTATGAATCTAGCACAGAGTTATTGATTTTCACATCATGGTTCAATACCTAATAAGGAAACATGGCAGCACATAACTTTTAAGAGTCTAAAGTCAGATATGTTCAACCCTTACATTAATTAAGTATTTAAAGGCAAAAGTCTACCTGCAAATAGTTAATTTAATAGTAATAATTGAAAGGAGTCCTCACTACACAAGAATAACCTTACACACACACACACACACACACATGTACTGGGAAGATGCTTGCAATTACCATGTTTACTTAAGAACAGAAGACAGGAACATTTCAAACCCTTTCACAAACTGAATTATACTTTCAGAGAATTGGTTGATGGTTGTTTATTCATGCTTCTCAACATGAACAGAATAATAAGACCACTGTAACACAGATATCAGGTATCAAAAAGAATCTGGAAAAAAAAAAAAAAAAAGGACTGTTTGTCCTTTTTCCTTTCACCCTGCACTGAATTGAATTTTAAATGGACTTTTTTCAGTGGAAGGATGTTGAGTCTTCTGAAGACAGAATTCACACTGCTCTAGAATGCAGTACGGAGAGCTGTGGAAGGAGAGCTCCTTGCAGCTGTAAGTGCATGTCCTCTGCTTCATTTCCGACTAAATGACAAAACAACTACAATTTTTCCAGGCAGTCTAACTCACAAAGTACCATTTAATAAATGTCAGAATTATACAAGTGTTTCTACTATGCACTATAAGGGATAAGGCAAATAAGATAGGCCTCAAAATAATACTCCTCAAATTAAAACAAGCATATCTTTCTTCTCTTATATCACGGATGTGTTTTTTGAAAGTTAGCTTCTGGAACAGTAAAAAGAGAAACATGGAATAAATATGTTAAGACTGTAAAGCTCACAAAACAGCAGATCTGGTATGAAAATTGATAAATATGGAAATCACCATCTGAATTTTTCTTTGACAAATTATTAGTGAAGTGGAAAATAGCAATGAAAAATCCAATCCATTTCAATTGTATTTTCACAATATAATTCCAAATTAAAGCAGAACAGTGTATTTTTAAAAAATATTCATGTCAAGCTAAAGAACAGATGGAGAAGGGAAAAGGAAAGGGTGGGATTGGAATCCTAAGGCCATGCTGACAAGACTAAGGAAAGGCAGCAGAAACCAGACGCAGGAGGAGAGTGGGCAGTGGAGAGCAGAGAGAGTAGGTGTCTATGCCCGATTTTGGTATTGAACAAGGCTTTAGGATTCCTTTCATTGCTCTTCTACCTAGGAAGTACTTTTATGTGTCAATGGAAACCTCCTGACATAGTAACAAAAGCACAGAGAGGAAAGAAATGAATTGCTACCACCAGCTCATCTTAAAGGCAGATTTATGTTAACTGTGGTGCTGGTAACTGCTGAAGACACTAAGATAGTCCAACATTGGATTAAAAATCTGGACTTTATCCTACAAAGTTTCCATGTAATCCTGGGGTAAGTATATAAATCCAAGTTATTAATGCAAGTGCCTTAGTTCAGTTTTCAGGGTGCTTGCTTGGAGAGGTAGAGACTTTGTGGCACTGCTACTCACGGCTACTCTAGAAGCCAACCAGGGTTGTGCTGTACACATGCAATATCGCTTATTTCAGGCAATTGTATTTGGGGCTTCTAAAGCTTTTTACCCAAACTCTGCAAGCTAATTTCTCAGTATCTTGCTTCTACACCTATATAATGAGGGCAATACAAATTTGTTTAGAAATTCCCCATTGTTGTTCGCTTGTTTTTCCCCTTGTGGCAAATGTCATTTTAACAACCTTGCAGCACATGCAGGCAGCTGACACGGAAGCCATTCCCTCGCTCCTGGCCTCACAGGCCAGGCCCTGCCAAGAGCTCGCCAGGCTCCCAACCACTTCCTCGGCTCCTCGCACAACTACGTGACCCTCCAACGCGTGGGATCCAGACTTTCCTACTCACCGCTGCAGCTCCTGAATTCCGCACGAGCATCACTCTCTTTATGTGTGTGGGATGATTACGACAAAACTGAATGTCTGAACAGTCACTTATGCAGCGTGTCCTGCACAGGGATTGCGATGGTGAAAAATAGACAGCGATTGTCTAATTAAAGAGTAACATACGTGGAGAGGCCAATTAAGCATGCACAGAAAATCTTAATTCCTGCATTTTAAATTCTACACTTTGTAACTTTAATACAATTCTGGTAGCATTTTATTCACAAATGTGTGCCTCTGTGTATTACAGGGATAGGTATAAATTATTCTACTTAATAATAATGATAATAAAATGCTATTATATATAAAATAGAATACTTACTGCTATAATAATAATATAGCAACAATAAGTGGGGATAAAAAAAAAAAAAAAGAAAAGAAAAAAATCTAAGGAAGCAATGAAAACCAATCCAAGGCTGAATGCTGAACTACAATTGTGCTGGACTAAAGAAATCTTCCAAGAAGAAAAGGAGAGAAAAAAAAAAAAAGAGAGAGAGAACGAGCTGTGGCATGACAAAAATTAAACTACGATTGAAAGAACCATCCAGCAAAAAGAGTAAAGCAGGAGATACATCAAAAATGACGTTTTTCAATAGCATACCAGTCTCTAGGTTCAGTGAAAACTACCTAATTGACAGATAATTTGGTATTCTCCAAGTGAGCTGCCTTTAAAATAACAGACAAGATCACTGAACAGAAAGCTAAATCTCAATGGATGAAACAGCTTTAAAATTGAATCTGATGTAGCTATCTCTGCAATCACTAACATAAGTGATCCAGCAACGGGGGTAGGAAAATATGTGAAAAGATTTCATGTGAGACTAGTAATATTATTATCTTGGACATTTCAGCACAGAGAAATCACTGAAAAAATTTCCTCAGAAAACCCAGAATGTGTAACAGAAGGACTGATAGCATTATTAGCAGAACCAATTGTATAGAGTTGCTAAATTTTACACCAGCGTTAGAAGTGTAAAAAGGTAAAACCCTCATATGCCTACAGTTGGAAAAGCAGAGAGTATTAAACAAGCTGCCATCCTCCTGTCCTGTCACCTTTACATGAAACCTTTACACCTTTGGTGGGCAAGAGATGCGACTGTTTTCCATGCCTGTTTCCCTTGCAGGATGAATCCTTTCTCCTCTGTATGGAACCAGTTGCTACAGGAAAAATCTGTACTTGTGAAGAGATGAAGACTGACAGACTTCCTACTGCTGACAAGATACTATCTCTGGTGACAGAAGCAAAAATATTTAGTTCCTGAACTAAACTTCTTCAGAAAAACAAACAAAGAAACCACAACAACAAAACACTCAAAACATAAGAATGCCATTGAGTTCCATGATCTTAATAGAATAATGTGTTTTTTATTCCTTAAATTGAAAATTTCATTGAGAAATTGAGAAACTCTAATATGCAGTCTGATGATTTCCAATAAATCTCTTATCTTTGTTAATTAGGGAGAGAATGTTTTTCCTCATAAATATATAATAAGCAGTCATGTAATTCAAGCCAATATAAAATGTTTAAACCCTATGAAATTCCTGCGTGTTCAATTGCATCTGAAATTTCTACTGCATTTAGCAAATCTGCTACAAAGTTTAGCAGATCTGTCTCGCAGCCACTCTCTGCTCCCTCTTCCTCACCTTCACAGAAGCTCTCTCTCTCTCTCTCTATATATATATAGAAAGCTGGCATTTTCACATATTTTGTATCAGGTATCGGTCTATACTTCAAGCATACTAGCAACTGTTGAAATTATTTTGTTTAGGAGAAATGTTCAGACAGAAGTAGCTGCAGGGCTGCAGAAATCACAGGAAAAGAGTAACTACTACTTCTGGGGAAACGAATATCTAGCAGTTACTTGCTATGTTACACTGAGGAAAAAAGTAGACACGTAGAGTTGTCTATTTTCTGCTTACAGGCTTGAGGCGCTCAAAGAAATGTGATCAGGACCTTTGCTTTAGTTTCTACTACGGTTTACTGTCCCCACAGCAAAGTTGGCATGGACAAGGTTTTATTTTCAGATGTTAGAAAATATTGCTAGGCAGTCTAACAACACAGTGATGACTGGCTGCTTTTAAGAAAAAAATACTATTTTGATTTCACATCTCAGGACAAGACAAGAGATCTAATCCCAACGAACACAATCTTAGCTCCCTCCGTCTTCCCTGCTCCCTGCCCACCCGTACAGAGCTGGCAGGGCTGACACCCAAGTGCCAGGCAGGGCTTTCGGCCCCGGCCACCCCTCTGGGACACGGACAGGAACGTTCACGAGGAAGCAACCCAGCCTTCCACCGCAGCAGCTAATTCAGACCTGTGCTGTCCAAATGGGCGCTGGATGCTTCCCAGGGCAGTGAGCACAGCAGGAGCCTAATTAAATCACACCCCTTGCGTCTTGACTGCCTTCCTGCGCGTCTAGGACAACGAACGAGTATCTTTCAGGGATAAATCTTCCAAAAACAGTAGGATTAAAACCCGCCCTTTAGATTAACTCGAAATTAGTGTGCAAAGATTCCAACTGTGGCTGCTGTGATTTGTCTGTCCAAAATGAGCCCCTCCAAGAAGGGGTACTCAAGAACTGTAGACCCCATTGACAGGTTGCACTAAATCGCACTGAAGAAAGTGAAAAACTCTGGAGAAAGAAGTTTCAGACTCCAACTTGAGGAAGCTGAAGAACCACTGAAGGTCAAGGCTGCCAGAAACATTCACAACATTTCAAAAGGTGGTATTTAAGGTGATGTTATCCATAAACACCTTTGTAAAGTTGCAGAAAATTGTGCCTGTGCTTAAGAAGGGTCCTTCTAGCCATCTTCTAGGCTACTGAACAATATTTTAACATAGAAGAAAAAGGTTTCGGGCTTCAGGAGTGAAAACAGGATATAATTGTTTGGAGAACAAGAACACAACAGAAAACAGTCCGGCTCAAGAGCCCAGCTCATTCATAGCTAAATGAAAGACTTGCTTCCTGGACCTGGTCATTTCCATAAAAGTCTGGCACTTGTCCAGCCTCATTTTCCTCAAATTACACATGAGCACGGGCATTCACTCTCCTGGCTCCTGCCAAGAGCTGAGCCCTTCTGCAAAGAATCATAGGCCATGCTAGTGCTCATCTGACTGGTGCCTACCATACAACATCACAAGCAATGCAGATGGTCTACAACAAAGTGACCAGTCCGGGCAAACACCAGACCAGTCCAGCTCACACAAAAGGAGTCCTCAGGGGTTCTTTTCTTCACTGGTCATTCTGTGTCTGTTTTGGCTGAGCTGCAGCACAATTAACCATAGGATTAGCAAGATAGGAGATAGAGACTGCAAATACAGCCACAGAGGTAAAACTATTAAATGTAATGCTGTAAGTTTCTACTTAGCTACATGGTATTCATCAACAAGAGGAATGTTAAGATAGGCGTGAAGAGCGAGTGCAAGGGTGAGGAAGCTCCATTAGGACCAGACTCTTGTAAGAGTGCTATGAGTTAAGGGCTCCTAGGTGCACAACAGTGAGGAAACCCAACAGGACTGTTGACCAGCCTGCTGGGAGGTGCTGTAAATGAAGGCACATGGCAAAAGACCAAAAAGATCTCATTAAAGGTCTGACCTGTAGAAAAAAGCAAAACTTCCTCCCATGTAGTTTTAAAAGATACCAGTTAGCATTGTTTTGGAGGATTTTTAGAGTCATTTTAGGTTAAAAAATAGACTTTCTTACACCATTGTCATTCAGTCATATTAAAATGATTTCAAATGATTTAATACTTAAGCAAAGGGAGATATAAAGTCAGAAATACAAAGCTTTGATTCTTCAGCTACAGACCTATGGAGAGCCTTTACCTTATCCCAGAAGTATGGCTGCTCAATCTGAGTTTTCACTCCACAGAAAGGAAGAAAAAAAATGTCTTTTAATAGGACAATTTATGAGTCTTCTTTCACTCTTTGCAAGTACTAGTCATAACTCCCTGCAACCTTGCTCCTTCTTATTAGTATTTGTGTGCATACACACATTTCTAACTTATTTTGCTTTATTTAATGTACTTGCATTTGACACTGTACAGTAATAAGTGTTAAAATAATTTTAAAAGCTTCAAAAAAAACATTGTTGTAATTTGAAAAACAATAAAGCAATCTTCACTTAGAGTGCACATTCTCAATAGCAGCAGCAGTAGCTGTTATATAAAGAAGTAACAGCTTCTTTGAAAGACCTGTAGTGTCATGGCAACCTGGCATTTATATTGCATATGAATTCCATTATTTAATAGTTTTAAGTGTACTATCACCAAAACCTAACTATTAAACATTTTATTAAACAAATTTCCTTTCTCTATACACATACGTTTCCAAATTAATTCTTAATTCTGCATTATTGTTCATAATTAATAGAGAGAGCAATACTCTTTTTAGCTCTTGAAACTTTCCATTTTTGCTTTTGGCAAAAAAATAAATAAATAAAATAAAAAAAACAGCTTACCCATACTATTTTTTTAACAGGCATAAGATAAAGAATTCAGTGTTTGTGTTGTGGTCACTGAATTTTCTAATTAGAACAATATTTGCAAATAAAATGTACTTCCTAGTAGCAATCCCCTATAATCTTCACATATTTTTAGAATCCTATCCATCTATACACAAACAGACAGAATTTGACAAAAATAACATTAATTAAAAAGTAGCATTGCAATGTTGTCTATATTATTAGTTAATTAGCACAGAACTATTTTTATGTTCTAATCATATTATGATAACATCAAAACATAATGATGTTGCTGAATTCAATTTATGTTCTGAATAAAGTTTATGCATTATTTCTCAGTATTCCTTAGGAATATAATCTGTGACTAATCTGCATGCCCTAAACTGGTCACTTTCTACCAATTCATATTCTTTTGTCACGGACATTGCAGAGACCCTTCCATTCCAAACCCTCAGGCCTCCTGCATTGCACAAACACTCCCACACTTTTCTCTGGAAGTTGACCTTTCCTATTCTCCCTTGCTCTACATAAAACTGGTATTTATGTGTACAATATGGGTGCTTAGGTTTCCCAGTTTGTGCTAAACTATTGAGACAAAAAGAAATGGAGATGGCCACATACAGGAAAGCAGATAATCTTTTCAATCCTTTCATATTATAAATATTTTCCAAGACTATGTAGAAGTACACACATGATCATGAATCTGAAAACGTAATGAGAAACTTACACTAGGGAAAGCTTTTTCTGAGGAATAACTTGACCAAACAACACTCTCTCACTGTGGCAATACTAAGCTTCACCACTCAGGAAGTTTATTATTACCATCTTTACCAACTTCTGCATTTCTATTGAATTCTAATTTTTCTGGTGCACTTCTGAGACCAAAATCAACCTATGCTGTGGAATGTAAGGAATTTAAAGACAGATATATTTTAAACTTGAAATTCACAAGAAGCTCAGCATATTGCTTAAAGCATGTACTGCCTAAGACACACTAATACTGTTAAGGGAAAAAAAATATGCCTACTGCAATATATATATTTTTCAATATATATACTTTTTTCTCCTCAGTTTAATACAAGTTGATCTGTGGATCTAAACTTCAAGACTAACATTTTCAATGTTATTTGCCAAAAGGACACCAGTTGCCACGTGCAAGTTAAAAGTAAATACTGGTACTCAAGAACATGTGAGGATTTCAAGTTCAGTCCCAAACTGTATTCAAACCAAGCAAGGAGCTACTTCCTCTGGTGTAGAAATCCCATATATGTTTTTGTTCATGGAAAATACAAAACATATTGTTGAAACATATTTAAAAACAGAAAGCTATCAGAGTTATTAAAAAGCTCTCTTTTCTGAAGAACTTCAGTTGTCCTGCTTTTAGATTTGCAAATGAGATAATGATCTGAGGTCTGCTTGCTCTATGCAAGAAAAAATGTTAGTGCTTTAACAATCAGCTGAATAGTATGTTTCATTATAACTCAAAACCCTAATATTGTCCTTTGGATAGTCATAACACAATAGTGATGATTAGCTCTGATACAGTTATTGCTCTTAGTACATTAAATATTTTAATACTTTTAATCATGTTAGTTAAAATTATCCAGAATTTTTAATAAATTTGTATAATTACATATATATTCATGAATGAATTCTGAAAAATATAAATGAAATTGATATTAGTGGATGGTTTTATTAACTGAAGCATTCTGGACAACTGAAGAGACTCCAAGAAAACTCTGCTTTCCAAGCAATCATGAGCTTTGAAAAGTTTCATGGAGCTTCATGTAGATTCCAGAGGCATAGAAAATGTGCTACTATAGGTAGAGTGCTTCACATATACAGATATAGCAGAGATTTTATACACCTGCACTCCAAGCCATGCAAACAAAACACTAGCAAGCAAAGCAAACACTTCACCTACTAAGGCTTGTGAATTATCTCAACAAATGGCTGAATATAAGCTAAAATTCAAATTTATGAAGCTGTTCATAAACACCAAACGTTCTCCTGTTGTGTGTGCATTAGCAGGTAAGGCACTGATGAACTAAAAAGGCTCTGTGAATTAAATTAGAAACAGATACTCCGTTTCAAGAACACTAATGTTTCAATACTCATCTTTTCTCATTCATCTTGTTTTCTTCAAACATGTAAAAAGCAGAGATAGCAATGAATAAGAACATGACCATATAACATCAAAGAGGAAAAAAAAAAAAAAAACTTTAAGCTTGGAGCTGCTTCTGTGACAAGGCTAAGACTTCAACAGTTTTCCAAATCACTTTAAAATAGATTAGATTATTTTCAGAACATTTAAGACAGTTTGGATGAGACCACTAAATAAATATGAAATGTTTTCTTCATAAATGTGCACAACTCAGGATCCAGTCAAAAACATTTCCCTTCCACATGACTATCTTTCATTTTAGTAAGTGAACAATTTATCCACAAGCAAATGTAGTGGAAACAATATTCGAATCAAGCAAAAATATGGTAAGTGCAAAAGAAATAAAGGTCTGTCTTCAACAGAAAGGTCTAATACATAGGCAAGTAATTGTCTCAGTTACCTTTTATAGCTTGTTACACTGCTAATCCCATTCTTATCTTCTTGATATTCCATATTAAAGCTAACTACTGACGTCTGGGCCTAGTCCAAATCCCATCATTCATAATACAATCTTTCCTGAACCTGTGGAACTTGACCAACACTCCACAACTTAGTCTAGGCTCAGACTGTGAAGAAGCTGAACATCCCGACCCTAAACGCTTCAAGCACAGATACAGTGCAACGCAGTGCAGGCACTGATTTTGCAGTAATCTTGCAAGAGTCTACACAAAAATATCACTCTGTGTGTATTCAGAGTATACACACAAGGAACAAGTTATCTCAGAAGCCAACACTCAGTACTGGAATTGTTTTCCATGATGGAGTGGCTCAGTCACTCATGCAACGCAGGTCATGCCTCTGTTTTTAAGGCTACATTTTTAGGACAGTTGAGTAACCTTATGTTTAAGGAAGGAAGCAGAGAACTGCTTAGACAACTGCCTACCTATTGCCTGACCAGGGTTGGATGAGATTAGCCCTATCATGGGTCGATGCTTTTGAATGTGCGTTCAGAGGTACAACACAGGCACGTTCCAGGAGGGAAGCGAAACATCAAGGAACGTCCTGCGTGTTCGAACACTTTCAAACTTAACAGCTGGGATCCACATTTAAATCTGCCTCTCTGCAGGTGACACAAAGCTCTGTTTCCAGAGAAGGTAAAAGCAACGGAGTAAACCTGCGGTCAAAGCAAAAGCGCTGTTGTTGTTCTGCAGCAGTGGTGGATCTGCCAAGAGAACAGGCTTGATACCACCTTGACAACATGACTCCCAGCAGAACAGAAAAGATGGCATTCTCTGCAGGATGAAGGGATGGGGGATATTGAACGAAATATGCCAAAATTTATCCATCATTCCATGGACTTTTAACTTCTACAAGAACATTGTCATTGTGCTCCTGTTCTCAGTGCTACCGCGCAGAGCAGCCACAAAGTGAGCCTGTCATGACATACAGCTGAGCAAAGCTGGCTTGCCTTTGGCCATTGCTCTCAAACAGGAGAGTCTCAAGGAAAACAAACTTAAACTATTGCTCTAAAAATGCATGCTATTAGGTTAATTCAAGGCAGTAGTTGAAAGCTTATATACTTATGAAAAAGCAACTGAGAAAAAATACCCACATTATATTTTAACATATCGCTAGATTCTTTAATTGACTTGACAGTTGCTGTAGCACAGACTCTAGACAGCTATCAATTACAGAGTATTCACAGCCTCCTGCCAGGCCTGCCAGTCTTACCGAAGAATCAGGCTCTTCATTAAAATAGTGATTATATTCCAGCAGTTCCAATTTAAAGCTTTAATGAAGGGATTATAAAGATATTCTCAATATACACATAAAGACATATGTCTCTTAAATACAAAAAATACAAAGATTTGTACAATAAAATGTTTTATAATCTGCCAGAATTTAGTGCCTATATTTTTATTTCATGCTGCCTAGTGACAGGAGCATTAATTGATGCTAATACTCCTCATTTTTAGTGGCTCCACCAAGCGAGTCGCTTTTACAAATAAAAATCTGTAACAGTTAAAGTGCATTTTGAGACCAAAAAAAAAAAAAAAAAATCAAAGCGTTGTTTTTTTCCTTGCTTCTAACATAAACCAACAGCAAATAATTTTAGTGAGCTTATATGCTTTAGATTTGAAATGAAATGTAATGAGTATCTATATCCTGAAGTAAAATGAGAACCATTTTTCCTGAGTAGAGCTTAAACACAGGAAGGTTAATAAATACATGAGGTAGACAGAGATAGTGATCCTATTAGCACCTCCGTGCCTACTTTTTTCCCATTTTGACTGCTTGGTCAAAACAAGCTATATCCATTTGAAAGGCTTTCCGAAGCTCTGGTTGCAATGGCACATGAACAGCAGGGGTTGTTCTGTTCTAATTTTTGACTGCAGGTTCATCAAGTCTTCCCGTTAGCTAAGATTTCCTTGTACAAAACGGTCACTAAGGCCAACAGGATTGCAAGGCAGAGTTTAATCACTTCTACGCAATGTTACAAACGTGATTTTAGGTATTGCTCAAATAAAATCTTATAACTTCCCATATTTGCAAAGGTGCAAATGTAAATGCAGGCACACACACACTATCTTAACAGAATAAAAGTGATTTCAAAGCAGGAGATGAGGATAGTAAGGGAAAAAAGTTGTTCCAAGTTACCCAAGAACTTTGCATTGCCATTTAAAAACATTTGCATTACTAAGTGGAAAACTCAAATTCTTCCTCAGTTTATAAAGATGATTTACAGGGGAAAAAAATATGTCCTCCATATGTGTGCCTCAGTACAAAAGTCTGCAAGAAATCAAACAGATTCTTGACCTCTGCCACAAACTGTTGGTAATATAGGAGCAACGATAGCTCAGTCCAGACAAGCGAAAAAAAAAAAAATAGCTGGAAGGTTAGGAAACACTTTCCAGGTGTTCCAGGCCAAGTGGAAAGAAGCTGCAACACCTACGTAGCTAGTTGACTTTTATCAGCGGCACCAACACGTCTCCCTCTCCCTTCAAAGCCGCCCCCGATCTCTGCCCCACTCCTTGCGGCTGCGGCTGCCGGGCCCCCGGCGCTCCCCTCCCGACGGCGCGCACCCAGCAGCGACCACGGCGCGAGGGCCCCGCGGGCTGGGAACGCGGCGGCAGCGCAACGAGGGCACCAGGCTCAGCATGAGAACAGGCTCCTTCCACGTGGGGAGGTCCGGTTAAAGGCAGAGCTATTCCAAGGCAGCCCCAGCATCTCTAGCTGCGCAGCTCCGTTTCTGGGGTTTTGACCAGAGCAGCCAGATTAGATCAATGCCAGTCAAATATGTGTTGATTCCATCTCTCTGCTTCCCCATTTACCATCTCTCATTCCCTTCATTTCTCCCAGCCCCAGCTTTAGTGAATACCACATAATTTCCCTTGGGGAGAGGGAAGTGTTTATCTGAAATAGCTTTACAGTTTTATTTATTTTAACAAAACTCTTGATCCTGTTTATAAAACTCTACAGGTTCTGTGAAACCCCAAATTATATTCCCTCTAGTCTAGAATGATTTGACTTAAAATGCATCTCTCTGATAGCTCTCCAGCTAGCAGATTTTTTTTTTTTTAATATATTTCTAGATGCAGAGACCCAAAAGGGTTTTTATTTAACAACAGCTCAATAATTACCTTTTCTAAGTTGCCATCTCTCCACTATTGTTTCTGGCATATTAGTTTTCAAGGTCTCAAAGTTCACAGCAGTTTTTTGCAAGAACAGTGATAAAGCGCTTGCATTATGAATAGTAATTTTATTCCCTGCTCCGGTAGCTGAATACAGTGACATGCAGGCTACTTGCTTTTCAATATTCCACTGCAAATTCCTTAGGGTTCTGTGTCAGCAGCAGCACAGTTAGCAACCTTGAAGAAACATTTTCTTTATGTTGATGATTTTATTTATTTAAAAACTACCCTCATCAGGGTAGCCTCATGACACACAAGGACTCACTGAAAGAAATATCCTATGGGATGGTAAACATTCGAAAATGCTCAACAGCTATTAAATCAGATTAAAAAACTAGGATAGTTTAAAATGCAACTTAGATACTGTACTTTAAAAGCATATCACTTATAATTATTCTGCTTTGCATGTCTTTTGATCTGGGATGTGAGGATCTGAAAGATTTTACAAACACTAACATTCTAGTTAGCTGTTGCTCAATGTTAATTTATGTGCTTGTTAATGTTAATTTATTAATTAAGTCTCTTTGTTAAACAGAGCTATTTCAATCTCTGCTTTAAAACTTGAAGCAGATCGTTTCTTCTATAAACATATTACAATTTATAATTTCAGGTATACTTGGTCATATGAAAAAAATAATCTTGCTAAAATCTTATTTAAAAAAAAGTTTTTCATTCGTATATATTTTTATGAAAAGAAAAAAAATCCATTCTCATAATACAAATTATTTCAGTTAGCAAAATAAAATATCAATTTTATGCTTCAGCCAAACTTCACAAGACAAGATTTAATTTGCTTGAACCAAAAAATACTACGTATTATTACTTTTTCTTCATCTCCAGTATAAATTAAAATAATAAGTTAAACTTCACAGAGATAGTTGTTAATAGCAATCACCTAAAAAATTCTTTTTGTTACACAGATATAAGTCCACTGGGGTTCAAAACACCTCCTTTAACTCCACAACAGTTTTTCCAAGTTAAAAGTTAAAGAAAATCATGTTCATAATTTGAATTGTAGATTACATTTTTCTGATTGTTTTAATATTTACTTTCAAAATGAGAAAATGTTAAAGTAACCCCACCTTCCTAACACTTTTGCTGTAAATACCTGTAAATGGCTAAAAGCAAATCTTTATGTTTGTACGTGCCCCGCCTTCCACATACATTTCAGAATTTATCCTTGTAAGATGTTTGCAGAACTTAAGATAACAAAGTATATCTTTTTTGCTTTTGAATTAGACAACAATTTTTTTCTGTAACAATCCACTTGTTGCACCCCGGCTGTTGACCCCTTCAAAAGACATTTCTCACAAACAAACCTGCCTCAGGAGTTGCAACAACTCCAAACTCAGCTGGGTGCCTTCAGTATGAAGTTGCACTCTAACCTAGTAGCTTTAGGATCTGAGGTTGACTTCACTACAGTTAGAAGAAATAACTTAGGAAATAGATTTATTATTTTCTTTTTAATCTACGGTAGCTTTTAGCTGTCTCCATGTTTATATCACAGTTTAAAACATGGGTAATGGGAAAACATCCCGATTCAGTGCAACTAGCTCGACAACTCTACCAGTGAGAAGCCTGAACTGCTCCTGTGCTCACACAGCCAAGTGCAAAGCCTGCTCCTAACTTAACTGGATGCAACTCTGCAATACATAAACATATTCTTTGGTCAGAAAGTGACAGTCTTGGAATACATAATGTAGAGTGGCACTGGGGATACTACTGCTCTTCCTTCTGCTTGATGGGCTGTGCCAGTTAACATGCCTAATTTCACATGCTGGAGCTCTAATAGTTTCCCAAATGAGACAGTGTGGAAAAAAACATTAACTGAGTCAGGTTATTCTGCTCATCCACCTGCAAAAAAAAAAAAAAATAAATAAATATTGAACTGGCTAAGCAAGGAAAATTCATCTGCCATGTTTTACCTTAGATCAGAAATAAGTAAGAATACATGAACTGGGCAAATCAGATCAATATATACAGAGGATCCCACTTTTAACCAGTCCAGGTCTACTTACAGAGTCCTATTTCCTGTGAGGAATAATATTTTGGTGTGAACATAAACTAAAAAAATATCATAGACACAGGTATTCAATGAACTGTATTTTGATATAAATACCAACTTTGCAACAGCAGTCATTAGGGGAACTTCCTCTCATTAGATCTGTGCTAATTCCTTAATGAATATGAACTTAGAAATTTTATGGGATGTATATACATAGTATAATTGCAAAATTTGCATTTCATTGAAACAGCAAAATGAACATCAAGCTCAAGTACATTAGGTTCCTGGGCATTTTTTTATCTAGATATATATCTTATACCATCTATCCAAAGCATCAGTACAAATCATAATAATTTTGGTGTCATCTATCTGAAAAAAAATCTTAAAATGAAAGTATATTTTTTTCTATTATGGTTTCTACTATTTTTTTTTCCTCTAATAATTTAAAAACTAAAGATTATTTCAGAGAAAAGAAAATGGAAGAGTAGGAAGACTTTGGTCTTTGACAAGTTGGTCAGAAAGGAAACTATTAACACACTTCACTTTTCTCCTCCCACTTCAGGGAAATTCTTATAGAATTAGATCAACTGAAACTGGCACTTGCAGTGGCTTTGGGCTTTTTTTTTCACACCAGCTGCCCATCTTTTTGAAGGGCAGAAGTATAATTCAAGTGATCAGACAGTATTTATAGAGGTAAGTATAGGTAATCCGGCTGGGTAACTCCAGTACTGTGTCTGCAGTATCAGGACTAGGGAGGTTTCTTCACTGCTCTGAATGGGGTGAAACATCCCATCTTCTAGGTAAAAAATCTGCACTTTAAAATACTTTTAAAGTCAGGAGCATAATACTATCACTTGTTGGAAATCTTAAATTTCTTTTGTGTGTTACCCAGTTCACGGAAATCATCTGAAAAAATAAAAAGCAACAAGGAAAGGAGAAGTATAGACGGATCATTGCAGCCAGGATAATCAGCTTCACAACAACAATGCAAGAAACCTCTGGTTAAGAAGCAATATCTCATCAGAAGAGGATCTGGAAGTTGTAATGAATTAAATATGGGAGATGCTGTGGTGACACAGGCAATTCCTTGCTCTGGGTGAATATACAGGGTCGGAGCCCTCAGGACAAGTGGCAGAATCTCTCCTTCTCACAGCTCAGTATTGGATTTGGGGCACTGCATTTCAAGTGTGACATACACCAATTGAATATGGTCCACAAAGATGAATGGCAATTAATAGTGGTCTAGAAAATAACATCTGCATTTCAGGACTGAGCAAACTGCAATTATCTGTAACAAGAGGAAAGAGTGATAATTATATTGAAGAATATATTGAGGAAAGGCAAAGAAAAAGGAATATGTATATTTTTCATGACTATGGTATTTCAAGAACAAATGAAATTGCAGCAAAGAAAATTTAAGAAGAGGGAAGAGAGAAAAAAAGCAGAGAAAGAGAGAGAGAGAGAGAGAAAGCGGAGAGAGAGAGAGAGAGAAAGCGGAGAGAGAGAGAGAGAGAAACCGGCGAGAGAGA